>PVKN010008769.1:0-24674 GCA_004027915.1 Capromys pilorides | reverse complement strand
ATGCTTAAGAAAGGCTGTTTTAAATCACATGTAATCGAAGTTAGGTTACATCACAAATCATTATAATAGCGTACAAGATAAAAGTCCTCCTTCTGTTACTGTGTGGCCTTATACAAGGCATTCTAGTTTGCTTCTTTGTAAATAAAAAAGGAAAAATAAAGCAGGGGTAGTGTGAGGACTAAGTGAGAAAAAACTTGAAAAGGCATTTGAGACAGTATCTGGCACAGGCAGTACTCAATAAATGTTAAGTATCATCAACATTATTATATCTCCTTTTATACTAAGAAAATAAGAGAATGTTCTGGAGCAGGACCTCCCTCTTCAAACACTACAAAAAACAAGACCTACAGGACTAGGTTGTTATAGTTTCTTTTCCCACATGATAGTCTCTGGCCTATATCCTTTCATGCCATCCTAATATACCAGGCTACTTGAGCTTCTTGAGGATTCTGAGCGTCAGTGAATGGGTGTGGGTGGGAAGCTGTGAACCATGGGGGCAGAACAAGGTTAGGCTGATAAAAGGATAAAGAAGATAGCAAGGGGCTTTAAGAGCACACAGTTGTACAACTGACACTGACAGATATCCTGACAGCCCCCAAACTCCAGGAGAGTGCTGGCAACATATGCAACTACCACCAATACATTCCTGAGCCTCCTCTGGATTGCTTAAGTGAACCGAGTATCAGATAGCAGGCAGTTTTCTGGTTAAATAACACATATCTCTAATGAAAGCAACTAAAAGTTATTGTGGTCCAACTTTATAATAAGAAATATGCAAGACTTTCATAAAGATGTAACTCAATGAAATAATCACAGTAATTCTGCAAGGTATGTACAGACTTTCCAAAACTGGATCTAATCCTCCTTCTGTCACATCAATGACAGGGTACATAGTTTAGATTTAATCCCTCGAATTCTCAGGTCTGTGTATGATGCATGAATCATAGTACATGTTACTGACCAGTGAACTCAATACTGTGAGTTCAGTAGCTGAATATACTAGGAGGTGGTGCTCCGTGGCATGGTGGGGGTGGGGGTGAGGGAGGTGTATTCTTGTCTGGGTTTCTCCCTTCTCTCTTCTTTCTGCGTGCCACAAGGCTCAACAGCTTTCCTTCACCACACCCTCTTACCACACTACTTCTGCAGTGACTGCAACCATTAGCAACACAAATCGCTCTTCTAGGAAGTTGCACGCATTGAGTGCTTTGTCCCAGAGATGGGAATGTGGCTAAGACAGTTGCTGTTCCTAATGCAGGTTTATGGAAATAGGATAAGAGCTTGTGGAGACCTGAAGAACAGCCACCACGGAGAGGATGGAAGATAAGATTTTATTCATTCATTTGTAGGTTTCAGGTTATAAAGGCTAGATCTAAAGTACTCTTAAAACTTTAATTATATAAACATTAAAACTTCATTTACAAGAGACTGAAAAGCTATCTCAAAGTGCTATTATTAGCTTTGACAGAATACCATCTTCCTGATATTTTGCATTTCTAGTTGGATCCATACCTTTCTTTCCCAAGTATAAAGTATCGCAGGTTTTCATTCTATTTCAATTCCACTGGTAAAATAACTGCCATTCTAAATACTTTGAATACATTTCAGACTCTAGTGTTTACTGCATAAGCACCAGTAAACACCGGATATATAAAAGTAAGATGAATTAATTCTTGCCTTCAAGAAGTTCATAGTCCAGTGCAGTAGACAAAACTGCCAATAAATTAAGGACAGTCTGATATGGTAAGTAGATAATGGAGATGTTGGAAAGGAATTAGGGTGACACATGAGGCTGGAAAAGTAATTACTTGTCATATGGAGAATTATACATGCAGCAGCGTTACAATAATAGATATGAATATGTATCTTAGGAGTGGGTTAAAGTAGGTAAGATCAGGAGTCGGATCAGTAGGAAAGGTTCTCAACTGCCCAGGCCATAATATTGGTCTGCTTTATTAAATAATTACAATACGCCAAGACCAGGATCAGGCTGACTAAAATAATTATGAGGAGGTTTTGATTTTCAAGAGCACAGACTGAGGTGCTGAGGACACAGGTAATTAAGCAATGATAATGAGGATTAAAAATAGAATTAGAATAGCCCTTGTAGAGATTGAGAAAAGGAAGACATTTAAGACATTTCAAATCCAGAAAAATAACACTTGGTCACTGATGAAATTCAGTACGAGGGCAAAATAGGAATCAAAGATGCTGCCTAGTTTTCTAACATAGACTTGATGTTACCTACTGAAATAGGAAATTTGAGAATGAGGAATGAATTTCATCTGCTACCCTCCATATCCTCTAGAGACACTGCAAATGATATTATAAGGTTTCCATAGGACAAACACTGCACATTGAAACAATAATGGGATGACTGGAGAGTGTGTATTTGATGGAAAAACACTCACTGTGAAGGATTATTGTAATCTGGAGGTAGAGGTTAAAATATGGGAAGAAATCATCCCGGTAACAAATTCCTCCTAAAAGTCTGATCCACTACTAAGGTATAGATGTACTATTGCCTTTTAACTACAAACAGTAAAAGAATGACTATATATTAGTCATGCATACTCAACAATGAGAATTTATAGTCCCTCTCTCCTTTCCTTTCCAGTCCAGTGCTGGGGATTACGCCTAGGCTTTTGTACCTGCCATGTAAGTGCTCTATCTCTGAGTTATTCCAATTTACTATCGATTCTTGATTTTATGGTACATTATGAAATCCTGGTTTTTGTTCACATGCATGGAAAGCAGTGTTGTGTAAGACTCATTCTGGGATCAACACATTCATGGATTTTCCTGGAGGGGTTTGGGACTGCACGAAGTCAGGTAACACGGTGGTCTTAGTGCTATAACTGCCTGCAGAGTGCTTGGTCATTCATTCTAGCAGAGATTTTGTAGAACTGTTATGTTCCTTTGCTCTCTCAGTCCCTGAATATTAAACATATAATGATATTTTAGAGACAGGGAAACCTCTTCTATGAGGCAGTTTTCTTTAGGGTATGGTGGAATGTTGTAATCTGAGCTATTAAAGAGTCTGAGGCAGAAGGCACTGAAGCTTGAGTAACCTAGGCAATTTAGTAAGACTATCTCAAATTAACAAATATTAAAAAGGGCCAAGGATGTACCTCAGTGGCAGAGTACTTGCCTAACATGTATGAGGTCCTTGGTTCCATCTGTAATGATAAAAAAAAGAGGCAGGTTTTGAAAAAATTAAAATGGTACTATATATGCATTAGTTAGCGTTCCCAATTTTCCAGACTTTCAAACTCATGCAAACCAGTTCCAAAGGTCTCTAAAGTATGTGGTCAAGTATAAAGACAACAATGACCACATTTCTCTGGCATTGATTTTCTACATTAGTGTTCCCTGACTGGGACACAACATCTGACAACCACAACTTGAAGGAGGAGAGGTTTAATATGGTTTATGGTTTCAAGATTTGGTCTGTGTCAGATGGCTCCAACGCAGAAACATCATGGTGGAAGGGCACAGCGGAGCAAGGATGCTTGGCTCATGGCAGGTAGAAAGCAGAGCAGGACAATGATGCCAGAGAGGAAGGGATGAGGGATATAGATGCCAAGGTCATACCTATACAGCCCTCCAATATACCCAGTAATATGCTTTATTAATACTCTACATGGTTCCCAAACCAATCAAGTTGACATAAGCCTAACCATGACTGTGTATGGTTTTTGTTGTCTGTCAAACAAAAATATGAATATAATTATTTCCACTTAGTATCTCTTTCATAATTCACTAGCTTTGCAAGAAATTCTAACAGAATAAAAATGATACAGGGGCTATTAACTTTTG
This sequence comes from Capromys pilorides, assembly GCA_004027915.1. Lineage (NCBI taxonomy): Eukaryota > Metazoa > Chordata > Mammalia > Rodentia > Capromyidae > Capromys > Capromys pilorides. The sequence goes on along the minus strand of PVKN010008769.1, from coordinate 20,858 downwards.
TTTTCCTTTTGCTGCAGAACTGGTGATTAAACTCAGGACCTTCACTTTTTAAAAGATTCATTTATTTGGTACAGGGTCTCACTCATAGCTTGGACTCATAGCGATACTCCTGTCTCAGCCTCCACAGACTGGGATTACAGGCATGTGCTACCACATCCGGTTTCATTGGCTGGCATGGCATACAGTACTGGGAACTGAACCTTGGTCCTTGTGCTTGCTAAACAGGCGCTTAGACCACTGAATTATCTTCCCAGCAAAAATATATACTAAACATGCCTAACCTCTGATGTAACAATTTCTCAAGGAATATATACCCTGTGGCTAAGGGTATATGCATGTAAAACTATTCATTGCAATTATATTAAAAATGAAAACCACACTATCGATTTATTAGTAGGGGAATGGTTAATGTATAGAATGTTTACATAACATCAGAACATGACAAATGTAGTCCTTAAAGGAATGACATAACAAATGTACTGGTATAGAAGAATATCTAAGACCTATCAGTAAGAGAAAAAAGTTGCTAATCTTTGAGTTTACTGGAATTGTTCTTTTTTAACTTAAAAAGCAAAACTATACACATGTGTATCACATTGGATTATGTCAAAAATATGCACTAAAGTGTTGCCACTTACAAATTTGGGATTAGAACTGCGTTGCAGAAATTTATTTTTCACTTTATACATTTATGGATGAATGGAAATGTAGACAATGAAAATGTTTATATTTCAGAGTACTTAAAAGTTTTAAATGTTCTGTGACTTTGAAAAGTTTATCTAAATGGGTTTGAATTAAATTGTGAGAAAAATTCAACAGAGTCACCTTTGGTTTTCAAACAGCCCTGTAGAGACTTGAGAATTTAGAAAATTTTAGTCATCTGCCACCATTAAATATGAGTGAAATACATGGTCAAACCAGTGATAGTGTCAAAAACAGGGATAACTCAGTATTTAACTCAGAAGCCTAGGAAAGCTTTCTTTCGTAAGGATGTTGAAAATAATTCCAGAGCAGGGCATTCCACTGACTGGACTTGGGGAGAAATTACACTTAACTTCTGTGCCGCTAAGAGGAAAACTTCAGACCAAATGTCGACCTGCTCAAACCAAACAAGGGAAAACGACTCAGCAAGGCTGAGAACCAAACTTAAGACGTAAATCATACCCATGAGAGAAAGTAAACATGCTGTGCTAAATTACCTATCCAGGCAAAAACAGTGGTAAAGCTGGACAAGACTAAAAGGAGTCCCGCAGGAAATCTACCTGCAGCTTTTACAGGTTGATTTTTGATCCCTACCATGGATTAGAGGACAACATGAAAGTCAGGAAGAGACGAAATAGCTAAGATGATTTTCCTAACTCCCTTTAAATGTTCTCTGAACTCATGAGTACAAATTATCACTTTACCTAGAACCCTGGGCCTAAGACCTCCCAGACTTCACATTCAGTTCTGTAGGAAGCACAGGGCAGTCAACCGGCCACGCTGTGGTTGGGAGACGCACACACTTTCCCACTAGAGATCTCTCCACCCAGCAAAAGACAAATACATGGTGCAGTGCCCAATCTGCGACTTCAAATCCGCCCCAAACCACACAAAATACATGCCAGAGCCCAAACTCAGCAACCAGAGACCAGGGCACGGGAAGGGAGAGGAGAAAGAAAATAAAAAAGACACGGTAATCCCAGTTATTACCACACTACACGCAAAGCAGGGTGTTCCAAAGGGAAAGACAAATGCCAGGAAGCAGCTCGGCGCGAGGAAGGCCGCCCCATCCCACTCTCCGCCTTCTAGGACCGCCAGCTAATTCTCGCCCGCCACTCCTAGGTGGCCTACGAGCCAAGGGCTCCCAGGGTCAGATCCCGCGGTGAGTTGCACTCGGGTCAAAGAGAAAGTAAGTCTGATGACCCACAACTCGCCGACCTGTACTCACTTTCATAGGCAATACCCCCGACCTCGCTACGGCGTCCGTCACTCTCTTCCTCCATCCCGGTAGCAGCCCCTTGGGTTTGGGAAGCAGCCATAACTCCGCCGAACAAAAAGGGGAGGATGGCGGGGAGGGGCGGGGCAGGCTCGGGTCCGGACCAATAGAAACGTAATTAGAAGCTAGCTCCTCCCCTAAAAGGCGGTTCCTCCACGCCTACGCCATGACGTCAGGCTCTAGGCCAATAGGATACAGCGAGTGCAGCCCAACCCTGCCTCCTGTCACTCCCTCCACAGTCTCTTAAGGAGAGGCAAAGAACTACGATTCCCAGCGTTCCGCGGGCTTGTGGGAAGGCAGTGCTAGCAGAGGCGCTGACGGGCGGGGGTGCGCCCGAGAGTGCCCGGCGTGTTCGCTTAGTTCAGTGAATCAGAACAATGACTGCGCCGCCGGGTCCCCGGGTGCACGTCGGAGGACTGTGAGCAGCCGCCACCGGGAGAGCGGCGGGCGGCGCAGCCTCGGTGGCGCGGTGTCACCGCGTAGCTCGCGAGCCTCCAGCGCGGACCCCGCCGAGCGCCCGCCACTCGCGCAGAGCCTCTGGGCTCGGGCGCCGCAGCCGCTCCCCGGGAGCCGCGCATTGTTGCGAGCCTGTGGAGGGGCGCGGGTCTACAAAGCCCGGAGACCCCAGAACCCCCGCTAGCCATGTGGATTCCTACGGAGCACGAGAAATACGGCGTGGGTGAGTCTCGGCCGGGAGAACTTTTATCTGCGCTGGCCGGGTGGAGCGCGTCTCGCGTCCCGGCCCCCGCGCCCCTCGGCTGCGCGGCGGGAACGGCCCGGAGGTCGGGGCTGCGCCCGGCTTTCGCCCCTCGCCACCCCTCTGCGCGCCGGGCCCCAGCCCCTCGGGGCTCTGCCCGCGGAGTTTGGAGTGGCGATGTGGTGGCGAGTGCCGTGTCAAGTTGGAAGCGGAGGCGAGCGGCTCCTCTCCATCCCCTGCGTGCCCAGAGCGGCGGGGCGATGGCAGTGGTCCCCAGGGTGATGAGGGAGATCACAATCTGGCGGCTACGACACCCCCAACCTTTGAGGGGAGCAGAATCCCGCTGACTGTCAGGGGTCGTCTTTCTTGGAGTGCGGAGCCCCTCGGACGGGCGGACTGGGCTCCAGTCGTCCTCGTCCCTGGCTTCCCGGGTGTCTGGGGGTGTGCGGGGGGCAGGGGCTCGGTACATTTCAACATCTGCGCGGCTCTGCTCTTTGGTCTTTGGAGGAGAACCGATATTTCAGCAGTGTTTTTACTTCTGGCCACCCTCGCGACCGGGGTGAGCGCTGCGAGGGCGAAGGTGCAGGACGGCCGAGCGAGTCTGGAACAGGGACCGGGAAGCTCGGGTCTTTAGCTGGAGGCGGCCTCTGGAACCCAGCGTCCTGACTCTGTGTTTGGAGAAAGACGAACAGGATAGCGTTTGCTGTTGTGCAAAGGTGAACAACAAAGGACATTAATGTTGAGTGATGAATACAGGAGTCTCCCTTCCTTTCTCTCCTCCCTTTTCAGGCGGATTACAGTTCCTGTTTTTTTGTTGTTTGCTTTCAGCTGGGTTGCCCCTTGACAGTTACTCCTTTTAGGGTTAAGATTGTTAGGAAGCCAGGACCTCTGACAAGCCTGAAGCGGCCAGATGCAATTATAACCTCCCAGAAGATCTAACAGAAAGAAAGCATTACGGATTTTGCTAACAAGCCTTATTTCCTATAATGTCCTGTCCTGCCGACTGGCGCACTTGTTTTTACTGGGGACAGAGCTAGTGATTTAGATGGTGTGGAGACAGCTGGTTACGTTCTCTGTTCATTTTCTTGAGATTTAAAAAAATTGGGGACGCCTTTCCAGGTGATCATAGTCCCAGGAAATTTTTTTTTTCAACTTCTCCTGGAAATGGGACTTTGGAGTCTACTGAAATGACTGTGATTAAACAGAGTCATCCCCATGTTTGACATTAGCTTCCGTTCTGGCCTGTGACTGGCTAGTGAGACAATAGTGGGTCCTGACCCATCTTTGAGAAAGGTTTCCAGTTTTTCATCTCTTCAAAGTGTAAGGGAAGCCTTTCCCCCACGGGAAAGAGTGCTTCTTCTGATTCTATTTTTGGGGGCTACATTAACCCTTGCTATGGAAAGACTTTTGTTCTGTTCAACCAATGAGAACAAGAGCATGGCCTCCTAATGGCCTTACCACCCAGGGCAGTGCCCACCCAGAGAGACCCCCTCTGCCCAGCTGGAGTCAAGTGTTGCCTCCTTCCAGCTGTTAAATTATGCAGATTATGGATGGGATTTATTTTCTTGATTTCTTTTTGTGCCAGGTCACAGCTGGGATGCTGGTATTGGTTCCTTCTTTTGCATTTCTTGACAAGCTGTGGGCAGAGGCTTATAAAAACCTCTCTGGGATTTCCTGGAATGGCCAACCGGATATTACCAATCAAGTGTTTCTTCAGGCTGCAATAGACACCTTGGTTTGGGGTGGTTGTGATTTGGTTGCAGAGTAGGGGGAGGTAGAAGGATGTGGCTGAGGGAGATAGTGTGAGGACACAGAGGGGTCTTCTGCCTCAAATTACTGGTACTGTTCGCATTTATGCAATGTAGCATACAGTAATGTTAATCATCTTTTATTAAATTTTGAGCATTTGGTTTGTGCAGTGCTTAGCTGTTTTTTAGAATCCATCTGTTAGGCATGTGTGTGTGGTGAAAATTTTGCTAGGATACTTACGTGTGGACTTTATTTCTCACCACCGAGAATACTATTTGTAGCTGCTTATACTGCAAGTTTTTTTTTTTTTTTTTTAAACCTTGGTTGGTGTATGTATTTCTCTCACTTAGTTCTTATAAATATTAAAAGATTTTATAGGCACAGATGTTTGGCTAATATCAGGTATACGATAGTGGTAATTCAGTTTTCTCATTCTTTGAAATAAACCATTCTTTGTAACTGAGAATAGCTCAAGATGCGATATGTGTATGCACCAGTTTCCCATGATGAATGTATTTGTTATGTGTTGTAAACATATACTAATAAATAAAAAAGGGGAAAAAAAGAATGCCTGAAGTTTCCATGTAAATTTTGTATTTTAGCAGTTGTCTTTCTTTTTTTCTTTATCGTAGCACTGGAGATTTTCATATTGAACTACATATCCAGGATCCCCCTTTCCACTCCTACCTCACCCCTACAATTTTTAAAATTTTGAGATAGGGTCTCTAAGTTGTTGAGTTGCTCAGGCTGGGCTTAAATTTATGATCCTCTTGCCTTGGTCACGCAGGGTGCTGGGCTTACTTACAGGTGTATGCCACCATGCCATGCAGTGCATTCCTTATTTACTGCCTTTAATGTGTGAGCTATTTATTTCTGTATAGTTTATTGTTACATTTCAAGCAATATACATATAGATAATGTTACTTAAAATTTGCCCTTATAATATAGATGTATCAGGGACAGATTTATTTTCAATCCTGATACATGGGCAGTTGGTAAATCATCTTCAAACAATGTATAAAAATGGTCTGATTTTAAGAAAAGATATAGTGATGAAGTCATTGTCCTGAGGCCTAAGGACCCTTGTTGTATTAAACTGTACTAATAAGGGCTACCAATGTGTTGGTTAATGAAGCACTCACTGAACATTTGTGAGGTCCTGTGTTCAATCCATAGTACCACCAAAGTAAAACCATAAAAAAATTGATAAGGACAAAGTCAGGCATATTTATCTTAAGCAGTTCTAATTGGCTCCTGCTCCCAATCTAGATACTACTGCCATCTGTGTGACCTTAGATAGGTCATTTAGCCTTTCTGAAGCCTAAGGTTCTTTGCAGTATGAGCTCTGGGATTCTGCCATCCGAATGTGTCTTCTAGTAAGAAAGCATTGTGTAGAGATTGCTATGAGAGAGACACTTTTGTTGTAACACATCCCACATAGTTTCAAAGTAAGATCAGAGGTAAGCAAAAGCGACTGGAGAGTTGCCAAAACTGGGGTAATGGTTGTTCACTTTTCTCAGTCTGTTTGATTCTCTCTCACTCCAGTAGGAGCTCCATGGACAGTGACTAAAGTGTTCTTGATCTCCCTCTCACAGATTTCCTCACAGTCTGCATGTGTCTCTTACGTGTCCTCATCTATCATGTGCTCCCCTTCCTTAAAGTGCTAGTAATTATTCACAGAGGAAGTTAAAGCTACTGCCTATTGGTTTGCGTGCCCTTGTCCAGCCTATCCAGCAGGCATTCATGCATAGAGTTTTCAGATGAGCCTGGGGTCTTCCTGAGCTGCAGTAGTACTCTCTCAAACTTCTAGGAAGTCCAGGAAAAAGAAAGATCACGAACCTTACGAAAAGCAAAACTGAGATCAAGCTGATTGGAAAGACAGGAGTGTTATTTTTAAAATAACGGATTAAAGGTTCAATATCACAAAGTCCTCATAAATATTCCTGGCCTGTATTTCTCTGGAAGTGGATTTTTTAACTCATACAAATAGGATCCACATTCATTTCTAAAACTTTGTTTCCTGTAGGAGCAGAGGTATCTTTTTTTAGGATATTTTAAGTCTGTTTTCAGAAGGCTGCTTTAGTAGTAGCTCATGTGGAAGATAGTTTAGACAATAAGTACCTTTATTTTTAGCTTTTTCAAGTTTCTTAGCTGTTCTTTAAAGTATTTCTTATTTGTGGTACCGTGCTGTATCTAGATGACAAGTAGACCTAAATAATGATTGGGATTGTTTGTGACATTTAAAGCTTGACATAGAATTCTGATCTCTAAGAGAACTAATGTGTATTTCCAAGTAAAATACCACCAAAGCGTTGTGCAGATGATAGGGTGGGAGCTGATGTTCTTGATTCAACCTCTTGTGGGAATAGCCTATAAAAATGTTTCCCTTTTTTGGTCCTCCTAACTGGTGATTCTTTTACAAGGTCTCCATGGTAACATAAAGATGCTGCCATTTCTCTCCAGTCTCCTCTGCCTCCCTCTACCTTCCAGGCTGTTTATGGTAGGTAACAGAAAAGAGATGATAAGATTTCAAGTTTTCCCATCTCTAGCTACACTCATTACCAAAAGGAGGTAACACTTTGAGAATTATCTTTAGTATGGTTTTTTGACATTTCCAGCATAGTGACTCAGTGGGCATAGGTTGGAGAGAAATATTTAAGGAAATAAACTAAAATACTGGTAAATATATTCTCAGTATTTAATAGTTGAAGAAATGTGATCTCAGTTTGTTTGCGTTTCCTCACAAGTGGATGGTAATTTCCAGCTAAGAGATGAGGAAATTATTTCACAGACTTGAGTGACTTATTCTATATCAGTAGCTTTTAATCTTGTTTGACTCTCATTGCTTACAGAAGTAATTTAAATTCTTGACCTAGCATATACACAGATATCTTCCAACAGCACCCTATAAGTATGATTGAAACTGTATTTGCCCATATTCTGTGTATGGTGTTGTGTTCTTTTTAGTTAAAAAAAACTCAAAAAACTGGACAGTACATTGATTCCATGAGTCAATTAGTGGGTCTTGACCCACACTGGTAATTTTCTTTTTATCTTTTAAAAATATATTTGGTATAGGGTCTCACTACACAGCTCAGACTCGCAGTGATCTGTCTCAGTCCCATGTGTCATGCCCCTCCCCCCTCCCCCCCTTGCAAGCTTGAGCCACCACTCCCGGTTTCTGTGGCCCACATTGTGTGCCCAGGGCTCTGGGGCCAGCACAGCATGTGGTACTGGGGATGAACCCCAGTCCTTACATTTGCCAGGAAGGCCCTTCGACGTTTGAGCTATCTCGCCAATCCCACATTGTTATTTTTTAGTTTCTTTTTTAAACTTTACTTATTTATTTTATGGCTGGCTCAGCCTACCCTGGGGATGGGGCTGGTGCAGAATGTGGTTCCGGGGATTGAGCCACGGTCCCTGCGGTTGCCTAAGCTTTGCCTAAGCAGGTGCTTTAGACTGCTGAGCTATCTCCCTGGCCCCCACCTTGGTATTTTTTAAAACATTGCTGTAGTTGGGCATGGCAGCACACATCTGTAATCCCACACTCTGGGAGGATGACACAGCAAGATTGCAAATTTGAGCCCAGCTTGGGCAGTTTAGCAACCTAGCAAGACCCTATCTCAAAATTACATAAAAATTACGTAAATTGCAGTCCATATGAAGACCCTACGTTCAATCCCCAGCACCACCAAAAGAGGAAAACAAAGAAGTGTTTCACATGTGTGACATTTTAAGGATTAGAAGTCAGACCTTGTTAAGTTTATGTTAAATTCCTTTCATGATATTGGCATGTGGCTTATTTTTTTATTAGTCACATATTTGTATTTATTTTGACACAACTTAATTATCCTACTTCTTTCTTTCTTTCTTTCTTTCTTTCTTTCTTTCTTTCTTTCTTTCTTTGGAATTGGGAATTGAACTCAGGTCCTTGCACTAGTCAGGCAAGCACTTATTCTGCTGAGCTATCTCCCCAGCCCCCAACTTCAATGTAAACGAAAGTCTTGACTTTTATATATAACATTTCTGATGTGACAACTATTGAAAACCATCACTAAGTTGTGTAAGTTGTCTTTTTATGTTTGTAGGAGCAAAGTTATCACCTCTTTTTTAGTTAGGACATTTAAAGTCTGTTTTCAGAAGGCTGCTTAGTAGTCGCTCGTGTGGAAACTACTTCAGACAGTAAGTACCTTTACTGTTAGCTTTTCCCAGTTTTTTAGCTGTTTCTTTAAAGTATCTCCTGTTTGTGGTACCATGCTGTATTTAAATAACAAGTAAACCTAAATAATAATGTGCTGGTTGGGATTGTTTGTGACATTTAAAGCTTGACACAGAGTTCTGATCCACAAGAGGACTGATGTATATCAGATCCTCTTTAGAATCTTTGTGCAAGAATTGAAAGCAACTGCATAGTGACAAATTTTGGACTCTTCTCTACAATTTCCTTTGACAATGCCCTCTGATCATTGTAACAGAAGAATACGTATAATCAGTCTAGTGAGTTATGTTGCCAATGTAGGATCATCACCTACCATTCTTGTTTTTTGTTTTCTTTCCACGTATGTATTTGGTACAGGGTCTCTCTACATAGCTTGAACTCATAGTGATCCTCAGATCTTTGGCTTTCCAGCACTGGGATTATAGGCATGCTCCACCACACCCAGACTCTGTCCCAGGCTAAGTGTGCCCCAAGGGTGCAGCTGGCACTGCCTATGAGTTTCTTTGTAGTTTTTGATGTTCCTGATTATTTTTAATCTAACAAGGTGGCTTGTATGCTTGTTTTCTTTTTTAAAATGTCTGAACTGGTAAACTTAGTTGGGCAGAGTGTGTAAGTCTCCCACCCCCCAAAGAAGTACAGTTCCCTAAGTCTATCTTCATTTAAGCAATTGAAGCTTAAGGATCCAGTGTACTCTCTGGCATTAAAAAAAGAAAGCACTAAGATGCCTTTGGATACTGTCATATTAAGTAAAATCAACAAAGAAGTATCGATGGCTTTTGATGACTTAGTTACAATAAAACTAGTAGATAGGTAGTACTTTTCTGGAATTGATAATACATTGTATAGCACCTGTAGTATTTATTCCAAGCATAGTTGTAGGTACTTGTCTCACATTGCGATTTAGTCCTCATGCCGCTGCATGAGGTGAGATTAATTTACCACTCTTCATGTCACAGGAAACTGAACGTCTGAGCTCTGGGTACATAACTTGTGGATCACATAGAAGAGCCTTGAACCCAGGAAGTCTTGGCAGACTGCTGCCTTAGCCATTGCACTGTCTAGCCTATTGTCATGGGTGGAGACTTAAATTGGTAACCTCAGTCCTCCAAGTTTACACAGAAAACAAAACAAAACAAAGAAGCAAAACATTTTATGCCCAGTGTTGTCACATGCTGTATTTTCTGTGAAACAACATAAATGGCTGTGTAGTAGTTTAATCAGTTTTGTATATGAGCACACCAAACCATTGTACAATCATGAAATGGTATAGATAACACTGTATTTCTAAAATGCTTTGCAAGTGTCTGGGGTAATTGATGAAAGAAATCAAAGTAAAGACTATTATTGAAATTATATACAATGTATTAGTGTAGAGAAAAGATACAGTTGCTACAGGAATGAGAATACTTTTTTTTTTTTTTACAATGTTAACAATAAATTCTGAATAGCTTGGAACTTTAAATATGCATTGCTGCCTATGAAGAAGGGGGTAGCATAAAAATGAGTGAAACATTATTACAGGAAGAGATGAGAAATAAATGTCTGAACCCATTTAGCAGTCCTTAGCCCGGTGAAATGTGAATGGGTTGAGAGATATTTGGAAATGAAAACAACAGAGCTTGATATGTGAATATGAGAAGTTAAAGAAAAGAATTTCAGGATGTTGTCCTAGGTGGCTCATTCTGTTTTAAGAAAAATAGCATGGATTGGATAGTGTAAGCGACAGAGACTTATTTCTCACCATGTTGGAGACAGGGAATCCAAGGTCAAGATGCTGCCTGGTTCACCCTGTCTTGCAGGTGGACAAGCTGTCCTCAGGTGGGGGTGGGGCAGGAAAGAAAGCAAGCTGTAATTTTTCTCTTATCAGGGCACTAATTATATCACAAAGTCCCCACCCTCTTGGCCTCTACCACTTGAGGCTCCCCCCCCCCCTTTCTGAATACCATTACATTGAGGATTAGAGTTTTAATATCTTAATTTGGGGGATTACAAACATTACTTAAGAACAGATAGTCCTGGTTTCATGTTCAGGCAAGTGGGTGAATATACATGCCAATCCTCCAGGAACTGAGTTTTATTTAACTTATTTTTTATAGGGATTAGATTTTTGTGTTAAGATTAAGAGCTTTGTTTGCCCACCTTAAACTTGAAATATCTGTGAAACATGGAAATGGCAACATGTAGGAGAAAGAGGATTTAGTGCAAGGGAAAGAAGTTCTGGAATGAAGAGTGATTAAGTAAGTTTCAGGGTTAGTGTGTGATGGCTGAAATAGTGAGTGAACCCAGGTGAGACTTGGTTAATTGATTTGACTTTGACTGTCTGCCTGTCCATTCCAAATTTTAAAGTGACAGACTCCAAATATCTGGAGAACAATGATCTTGAAGTATTTTATTAATATGAATATGGAGGACTCTAAAGTGAGAAATATTAGCTGTCCATGTAGAGTTGTCACTAAACTAAATTTTATAGTCTTGTTTCCCACTAGTGCATTGCCTGGCTGAGACATTAGTCATTTCTACTTCTGTGACAATCCCAAATAAATATTTCAAGTCAAATGTTGTATGATTTCCTCAAAAGGATGGTGAAAAACAGAATGCACAAATAGTATTTCTAATAAACAAAATGTATATATTCCTTAGGTAGCATGTGAGTACATATCCAGATCCAAAAAATGAGAAATGCTTAAAAATCTAAAGCAATGGCTTTGTGTGATAAATGTTTGTGTTTATGTGGGGGATTAAACATGTAATACCTCTTAGGATCACAAGATCAAAGTTAGAATTGGTAAAGTTGTACTGTTACAACCCTAAAAAAGGGTGATTAAAAGTAATGAATTCTATCTTAAAATAGCAGTTGGCAGCCGTGTCTAACACTGTATAACCTCCCATAACTAATTATTAAAGTACCAGAAAGTAGATAGAGACAAACACACTATTAAAAATACAGTCTGATAGAAAGTCTATGGCCAGAATTTGGAAGGTGTTCCCCACAGCAGGTAGAGCTGGATTATGAAAATGAATTGACAGCGTGGTGACTGAAGTTTATAATATATCATGCCTGAAATTTGCTAAGAGAGTAGATCTTGATTGTTCGCACTATAGGGAGAATACGATGACTTCGTAAGATGACAGAAACAAAATCAGTTGGCTGGGAATCATTTCAAAATGCAAATGTACATCAAAGCATCTGTTGTATACCTTGAATATATAGAACTCCTTTTTGGCAAGTACACCTCAGTAAAGCTAAGGGGGAAAAGGAAAGAAAAGCAGTTGGTGGCATTTCTGTTTTCCCTTGTTAAGCAGAGTGGCCTTGTTGACCCTAATGATAGCACATATTGCAGGAAGATCTGTTGCAGTTTAGAAGCTGGGTCAGGACATGCAGCTTGGAACATCTCTGTTCTTTCTTTTTCCATCCGTTTCCACTGAGTAACAGCGGGTTTGGGGAGGTGGGTGGGAGGGTGAAAAAGAATCTGCAGAGGATGCTGCCTTAGCTTTGAGAAGCCTGCTGTGGTCTTCTTAAGGAAAGTGGTTCTGCGGGCGCCTTGAAAGGGCTGTGGTAGTGAAGCTTGCCTGGGTGTTGCACCTTTTCTGAGGTCTGTTAGTGACGAAAAAAGAAACAGTGGGATAAGGCCCAATGTCATTTGAGTTACTCCCAAATGTTGGTCCATAGTGTTGCTGATTTATGACTAGGAACTTTGTCTTGGCACTGTGCATACCAACCAGACTTTGACAGGGGAATTGGAAGTGGGATTGAACCCACACCTTTGTTTTTAGCCGTGTACTTGGCAATGTGGAGAGGTTCAAGACACAAGTTGCAGCAGTGATCACGTTTACATTCCTATGCAAGAGGGAAAACAACTAAATCTAGAAACAAGTATCTGTCACTTGGTAATGAAGGAAAACATGGTTTTTTTCTTAGCTGGTAAGGCAAAGAGAGGAGTGTGACATTTCCCTGAGCAGCATTTGAAAACTACCAGCACATGTACATTTGTTCTCCACCCCCATTTAGGTCCTCTGTGAGGATGCCAGAAAGAGAGGGCTGGTGGGAGGCCTGTTGGTAAGAGCCCTTCTGGATACACAATTTGAAAGCTTTCCTGTGTGAATTTGATAACTATTTTTTAAAGTTGTGAAACCTTTTTGTCAACCAAGAACTTCATTTTCCAATTTTATTAGAGTATTAATTGAATTAAACTAAAAATATTTCTCTGAAATCTTTATGCAGAAATATAGAGGTTTGGTTCCATGTCCTCTTACTTTTTTCCATATAGTGGAAGAATCTTGTCTCTCACTGACAGCCAGAGGTAGACAGGTTTGGGAACATGGGCATACGTGTATGTGGGACAACTAAAAATAGCCCTGCCTCAGTCCTGAGTAAAACATTGTCATTTATCCTGGGGCCAGGAGAGAGCCTGCTCCTGATTCCCCTGAGGCAAACAAAGTTGATTGAAGAGTTCCCTAGCCTTCTGAGTGTCAGGCTCAGGGCTTGGCCATGCTCTCCAAGAACCAGGTAAACTCAAGCTAGGTTCCACACTGCTGTGATAAATAAAAAAAACTCAGTCGGTTTTTTAGAAGCTTACACAAGCAACATGAAATGTAAGGTAAAAAGAAATCTACAGAATCACATAACAAATATTTGCGTCTTTCTCAATTTCAGAAAACTGAGTTTGTATTAAATTGGGTTCAAAATTTCTTTTAATATTCTTGCCAATAATTTTTAGAAGTTGATTCAGAAGATCAGGTGTATGTTTCTGGGTTTAAGTTAGAAGAGAACATATAGATGTGCATCAAATAAAAATTGTGATAGGGCTGAGTATGGTGGCATGTGTCTGTAATCCCAGCACTTGGGGGGCTGAGGCAGGAAAGTTATTGTGAGTTTGAAATCAGCCTATGCTACAAAGTGAGTTCAAGGCCAGCCTGAACTGCAGTGAGGCCCTGTCTCAAAAAGACAAAAAAAAAAAAAAACAAAAGAATTTAAAAACGGGAAAATACTTATAGAACAGGAAAAATTGGAATGCAGAATATATGTTATAGTGTTGTTACAACCAGTAGTTAAAATTGATGAGTTTTTACATTTCATGTTTAATAATTTTTAAAATTAGAATGATTTTCCCTTCTAATCAGAAAAAAATAAAATAAAGCCTTCTTACAAGCCAACCATTAATCCTCCATCAGGCTTTCTCTCAGGATTAGAGGCCAGACTGTTGGAAGTTGCGTCTGGAATGGGCTGACTTTAGCTCATCTCTGATGTCTAGGAAGTCTACTGTTCTACAATGCTAAGCACAGCTTGCTCTGCGAGGCTGATTGCTTGTAATGTTCCTGTCCTCCTCATTTCCCAGAAGCCACTGTGAAGCTGTCAGTGCAGATGGCCTTGGGATGTCAGTCTTTGAATAAGAGCCCTAAATGCCTTTTTTTTTTTTTACTTTTTGAGACAGTCTCCATATACAGTTCAGACCTGCCTTGAGCTCATTTTGGTACCCAGACTGTTTTCCTTACACTGATCCACCTGCCTCAGCCTCTTAGGTGCTGGTATTTCAGGCATTCACCTGCCTCTAATCCTTGTTTGAAAAATAGCTTCAATCCAATCCCCCAACACAAAAAATGCTGCTTTCTCCATGAAATGCTTGCTCGGAAGACCGATGTAGGTATCACTGCTCATTTTGTATTGTTCTGGAAACTGTCCTTTGAGACTAGGGGCCTCAGTATAATTTACTCAAGAGAAACCTTTAAATATAGGCAGTCAGCAACTTGAAGTTGAACACTTCTGGGTGATACTTGCTTATTTTTGGGTGTTATGGGTTGAGTGTGTTTCCCTGATTCCTGTGTTGAAGTCCTAAAGCCTGGTATGGAGAAAAGAAGTAATTAAGATTAAGTGAAGTAACGGGTGGACCCTGATCTGACTGAATTAGTGCGTTCTTGAGACAGTTAGTCAGAGATTGCTTGCTGTCCATCTGCAGCACCCAGGAAGGTCACGCAAACACAAGGTGAGAAAGTCGTAGAGTGCAAGCAGAAAGGGAGGTCTCACTAGGAACCAATCTTACTGGACCTTGACTTCCATCCTTCTCAGTTGTGAGACAGTTTTTCAGTATTTGTTTTTCAGTATTTGCTTAGTAAAGCAGTGCACACACATATCATGGAGAAATCAGTGTAGACACTGAGGCAACTATTTCCCTCTCAAACTTTAAAATGAAGTTAGGACTTGAGATAGTAATACTGTTATTCACTTGAGTCCCGGAGGAAACAGCCTCAAGAGGGAGTGTCTCATATCCTGAAAAACTCAGAACTTGTACAAAAGAATAAAAGTTTCATTTTAAGATCTCCCAATAGGCATGAGTCACCACTCCTTCAATTGTCCAATATAAACACCTGAGTAGAATGATACTTTAAATAGTTGCAAACTCTTTTTCCTCTTCCTTCTGGGTAATTTCCTTCTCCTCTTCCCCTCTTTGCCCCTATTCATGCCTGTCACCTGACCTCTGCTAAAATGTTTTGAACAATAATTTATCTTTTTTGGTGACTTTCTTTTTAGATAGAGCAGAGGAAGAAAGAGGTATTTATAATGACAAGGAGATTTTCTGAGCTACAAGTAAAAGCTGTAGTACATATGTGAATGACAGAAAGTTAAGAGTAGTCAAGCAGAGGAAAACTAACTTAGGATGAATACTTAACCAGGTACTAGGCCTGATGCTTGGTTCTGTGTAGGTACAGTACTCTCAAGCCACATAACAGTTCATTTATTTAAGAGATTCAGCTGGAAACGAATGGTAGCTCATTCATGAGTGAGGGTGGACGTGGGAAAATTGGGCCAGCAGTAGAAAGGAACCCTGACAGATGAAGCAAGGCCACAGTACTAGGAGCAATTAGAAGGAGGTGAGCCAGAGAGAGGGAGGATCAGCATTGACCCAGGAATTGTGGAAAACATGCGCTCAGAGGCTGTAGTTCTGATAGCAGAAACCCTTGCTCCAAGGAGACCTGCAGCTCCTTGCTCTGCCCATGCTTGCTCAGAAACCTCATTCTGAATGGCCTACGTATGCTCCTTGGTGTGCTGGAAAGTTCCCTCTCTTGTCTAACTTCTGGCTCTAGCTTCCTAATCTATCTTATTCCTTGTTGTGTTTGTATAGTGTATGTGTTGCACAGAAGCCACAAGTAATCTTTATTTCAAAAATAGATTTGTTGAAGTCGTTCAACTGGGTTAAAGGAAAGCAAAACATCCAGTGTTTCCTTTACAATGAAATCTCGAGTCCAGAGTCATTTCATGTCACATAAAGCCCTTCCTGAGCTGACGTCTGCCTACAGCTGTAGTCCAGTCTGCTACTGGCCAGTTCTCCATTTAGGAACTTACTTACCACTTTTCAGAATGGTCCTGCTACTTCTGGCCCTTAGGTATTTGCTGGAATTATTCTTGGGCTGACCATCCTTTCCTTTTTATTTCTGGAACTGGAGATTGAACTGAGGACCTTGCACTTGCCAGGCAGGCACTTGTGCCCCTCAGCTGTCTCCCCAGCCCTTCATCCTTTCCTTAATCACCAGGAAAACCTGACTGCAATATCGCTTCTCTAGGAGTTTCCATTTCTGACTTTTCTCACTATAAATGAAAACTGCTGTCTTGCTCTCCTCATCTGTGGCTTTGCTGTTTTCGAACTATCTAACATTACCAGAGGCTATGAAGACCTTGAGGCCAAATGCTTTGTCTTGTTCCTCTCTGCTCTCCCTAGAGGGGAAACAGTGATAATGTCCAGGCTCTGTAAGTATTGAATCAATGAATAAATGGGTTCCTTGGGTGAGGGAGAAAACTGGTAAGCTCAGTGTGTTGCGTTCATCAATGACCAGCTAGTCCAGCATTCATAAACCAGACTGCTTTGAGCTGATAAGTGCAGACTGGCCAGAGCAGGCAGTGATGTGGGTCTCAAAGTGTAGACTGTGGCAAAGACAGATGTTCGTTAAAGAAGGGATGAGATTTGTAAAAAGTGTGTGAAATTAGTTACATAATACCTGAAACATATATCATGATTTCATGCTATGACCATGTGAAATTACTACTAAAGACTCTAGATAGAGAATATAAGCAAGGCTGTGAGAGTTATTTTGTGTAGAAATCTAGCCATTGAACTTTATGAAGCCAGCCAATACTGGGCTTTTTAACAACTTATTGTGTCTTTTGCTTCTAGCATACTTACTAGATACATTGTAATTATAATACATTTATGATAAAACTATAAACATTTTTATTTGCCTCAGTGTATACATATCTAAAGTTTTGGGGGAATATTTACAAGTGAAGTCTACAACAGCCTATTTCTGTTAGACCCTATTGAAATGCCAGTGGATGTTCTGGTACATTTGATTGTCATATGCTGTGGCCACCATGTAATTGTCAATCCTAGAAAATTTCCCAATATACTAAATCTTACACATTTTTACTGCTTCCTGCAGGTTTTGGATGCTTTTCCAACTTTACAACAAAAACTTCCTATTATGCTTCTTTTCAGAATGTCCTGAGATTGCAAGTCATACTGTTATCATGGTGAGCATGCTTGTAATCATAGTGCTTTAGGAAACTGAGGCCGGAAGATAAGCCGGAGCCCAGCCTGGGCAGTGTGGTGGCTTAGTGACACTGTTCTCAAAATAAAAGTAATAAAAAAGCTTAGAGTATGTCGCATTGCAAATGCTGTGGTTTTTATCCCCAATACCACGAAAACAAAACAAAAGCCCCTTAACAAAACTCCTACCAAATATGCAGGTAGTCATTGATGAGAAAAAGTGTTTCTGTTCTACTGTATAAAAAATAGATTCTGGTTTTTTTTTTTTTTTTTTGGTACTGGGACTCAAACTCAGGACCTTGTGCCTGTGCAACTGAGCTATATCCTTGGAAATAAATAAAATATAAAAATGTATTTAATTTTAAGGACACATAATATAATTGTTACCTTGCATTTTTTATTTTATTTTTTTCTTCGAAGGGCCTCATTGATTAAAACATGTTGTTAGAAATGGTCTGTTGATTGTGCCACATATACAGTATTGCAAGTTTTGCTGTGTACCTGATGACTAAGGTTGTGGGGTGTCTTAGCTGGAAGGAATGGATACCTTCTTTGTCATTCCTGTAGTGATGTGCCATGGGCTTACAGCAACTCTAATCACTATATTCAGTGATGCAGTACTGAACAAATATAAAACTAAAAATACAAAATGAGGGGCTGGGGAGATACCTCCGTGGCACAAGTGCCTGCCTCACAAGTATAAGGTTGTGAGTTTGAACTCTTGTCCTGCCAAATTTTTTTTTTTTTTTTTTTTTTTCCTGGTACCAGGGATTGAACTCAGGACCTTGTACTTGCCAGGCAAGCACTTATTCTACTAAGTTATCTCTCCGGCCCATGGGTTTTATATTTTGAGGCCCTATTTTTATTTTTATTTTTTGTTAAACAAAGAAAGTTTACTGTGGAACACATAGTTTGAAAATTATTGAATTGGAGGAATGCATTAAACTGAGAATGAAGTACTGCCAGTAAAATTTTAGGCTTTGTTATAGATGTTTGCATTTTCCCACTGACCTAGCATCTTTCTGTTTTAAGTGTTAGTAGTTAAATTTTCCTATTCTGGGGCATAGGAGTTGTCATGGAGTTCTTGGGAACCCTTCCTATAGGGGTCCTAACAGGGTAGGCTTAGCTATGTACCCCGTAACTCCAAGGAGACAGGTAGTTGTGCAGAGCAAGAGAGGGGCTGTATTTAGTGTTATGTGTTATATCTAGGTGTTCCCCTAAAGCCTGCATAGTTGGAGTTTTTGCAGCGGGCTAGTTCTAGGGTATGTGTTGCTGGGATTCAGGGTTGTGGTACAAATGTAGTCCACTGCTTGGAATGAGCATAGTTCTGGGTGCAGGTAATAGAGGCCCCACTGTAGGTGGCACCAATCTGTAGCATTATAACCTGGATGAGGCATATATAGACAGAGGAGGATAAGCCTGCTGCTGGCTGCTTGCTGCTTCCTGCCTGCCTACCTGCCTGCCTGCCTTGCCTTGTACTATTTCTCCTCTGCCACACCACCCTGCCTTGGGTTAGCTGGCTGTGGACTCAAACCTCTGCACAACTCTGAGCTGAATAAACCTTTCCTCCCTTTAACTTTGGGTGTCAAGCATTTTGTTCCAGCCATAAGAGAAGTAGCTAAGACAATCAGCATGGCTACACAAGCACAGATAAAGTATTCAAAATTATTTTCAAGGAGCTGACAGTGGCTTTGAGGCTTTAATAGGAAAGGGAAACCAAGATTAGTATTAGGGATTTGCATAGCCAGGGTGTTTGCATAGCCATCAGTATAGGTAATGTCAGTCAAATCCTGCCTGGTCTGGTTGATGAGCATCTCAGGACTGGTTCTGTGAGATTCTTGGACAACCATCTTCCCTAGAGGGGACAATTTGGTTCCCATCATGAGTTGACTGCAAGGGTAAGCTTTCCTAGACTGCAAAGTAGTTGCCAGTTGAGGACGATGACTGGAGGCTTCTAGGTATTGCTCCTTAGGCCTGGATGTGGACACTGTAAAAGCTGGCCATTGGTTGTCCCTGCACATCATGCAATTGCTTTTTAGTTTCTGTTATCTTTTTTTTTTTTTTTTCATTTATGTATTTGGTGCAGGGTTTCACTAGGCAGCTTGGACTCATAGGGATCTTCCTGTTTTCAGTCTCCTCAGAGCTGGGATTATAGGCTTGCCCCACCATGCCCAGGCCAGCTCAGCACATCCTGGGGATGGGACCAGCATAGCACGTGGGACCCAGGTTCAAACCCTGGTCGCTGCACTTACCAAAGCAGGCATTGAAGTCTGCTGAGCTATCTTGCCAGCTCGAGTTTCTGTTATCTTGGTGTCCTCAGTTTTGAAGAGGGACAAGAGCCTTGTTTAGGGCTAAGCAGCTTTGTCTGATAGGTACTGCTAAGTGGTTAATGTGCCCAAGTGCAGAGCTGAGCAGGAATCTGACCCAAAGTTTTGTACAAATAAAGGAGGCTGCTATAAAAGGAAGGCAAAAGTTCCAAACTTGATTCTGCCTTTTGTTGCTCTTAGGTACCTGTACACCTAGCATCTAAATCCTTGTTAGAGAATTATTGCATATCCAGAATGCATCACCTGTTGTAACAAAGCTGTTTGTTTCTGAAAAACATGTTTGATGCCATCATTCTGTAAGGTACCTGCAAAAGCTAATAGAAGCCTATCTTAGGAAAGTAAGACTTTAGGGTTCTCATTTTAGTTCCTAAATAATAACTGTATAGACTCAGGCAGTGCATTTGTCTTCTTAGGGACTCAGCCATAAAATGATATAGTCAGATGAGGTGATTCCCAGCTTGCTTCAAATTAAAAAAAAATATATTCAAGATTTCCTTGGGCACTGTGACTAAGTGTGAGTGGAATGTCTAGGACAATGATGGCAAACCTGTGGCATGTGTTGCTCACACAGTGGACTGTTTACCATTGAAAGCTCTAAAAGGTTGGCCATCACTCCTCTAGAATATTCTGTACGTGAAAGTTTAGTCTGTGTTGAGGTAACTGAGGTGAAATATACAAGACATTTATGCTGTGTGGGTTTCTTCTATTGGACAATTTTACTTTGGTAGCTTTATGTGTTACTGTATCTTGAAACTCTTAGGCAATTTTCTGTGACTTTGATATTTGATAATTTTCCTGTCCCTAATAAGGCTTTCCCAAAGTCATGGACTTTTTCAAATAAACTAAACTCTATTCTCTATTTTTGAGTTACACTGTGAATTCAAAGAAAATATTGGTTAATGGGGTCAGATTTGAAAGTTACTTAGTTTTTGAAAGATTTCTTTTTTTATTACAAGTGGAAAAAAGCTCAGGGATGAAAATATATTACATTTAGCTGTCAAAAGGAAAAGAATCAATTCAGAGCTCATTCCACAGCCAAATTATAGTACTCACTGACCATACTGCGCAAGATTGGTCAGATTTCACTGACTGGTTGCATTTACTCCTCTAATTGGAAAAAATTAGGAGTATTAATCATTGTGACACAAGGCAAAATGTCATCATGGCATGACATTCTTATTTTCCACCTCAGAGATAGTTTCTGAGAGGAAAAGCAGACTCTCCTTTCCTGCTGTCCCTCGCCATTTCCTTCTGGTTGTGTTTCTCAGACAAAGACCTGCAAAGAAGAGGTGGGGGGAGGGCGGTAAAAACAAAAAAAGCATTTCTTAGTTTTATTCCATGGAAACAGAGG
>PVKN010008768.1:0-24666 GCA_004027915.1 Capromys pilorides | reverse complement strand
CGAGATGGTTCAGTGGTCTAAAGCGCCTGCTTAGGAGGGCTCAGGCAACTGCGGGGACTGCAGTTCGATCCCCGGCACCACGTGCTGCGCCAGCGCCACCACCAGGGCAGGCTGAGCCAGCCACAAAATGAATAAATAAAGAAACAAACAAACACAACAAGCAAACAAATAAATAAATAAATAAAATTTAAAAAAAAAAGAAAAGAAAAGAAATTGAACCCAGGGCCGTTGCTGAGCTACATCTACAGCCCTTTTCTTTTTTATTTTTTTAAAATTATTTATTTATTATTTATTTATCTTATGGCTGCTCAGCCTGCCCTGGGGGTGGGGCTGGCGCAGCATGTGGGGCCGGGGATCGAACCACAGTCTCTGGGGTGTTGCCTAAGCTTGCCTAAGCTGGCGCTTTAGACCACTGAGCCATCTCGCCGGCCCCTATAGCCCTTTTCTCAATTTCAAAAATATTTTATTTTGAGGGCTGGGGAAATAGCTCAGTAGGATAAATGCTTGCCTGGCAAATGCAGGTACCTGAGTTCAACCCCCGGTTTTGAAAAAAAAAGAATCAATCAATAAAATAAATATTTTATTTTTGTTTTTTTCTTCGGGGGACAAGGTCTTGTTATGCTGTTCAGGCTGGCCTTGAATTTACCCTATAGCCCGGGCTGGCCTTGGGCTCACAATGATCCTCCTGCCTCAACCTCCCAAGTGCCAGCATGCTGGTGTGAGCTACCGCGCCTGGCTTTGGTTTACTTCATGAAAGTTTCCTGTGTCTGCGGAGGTCCCTGTGGACACCGCTCAGCAGTTCCCACGTGGTGTGTGCCCCTGGCGGGTCCTGTCCTGTGGGTCCCTGTCGTCTTGTGCAGTCCGGCAAGGCTGTGTATGTTTTCCACCTGGCTTCCAAAGCTTCCCTCCCCGAGGTCCTGGCAGTTCCCTCCACCACCACCAGGGGGCAGAGCGCAGGACCGGTGGAGTGGGGACGCAGCGGTGTGGCCCATGCTCCCTGGGCTGCAGGTCTCGGCCACCGGGCCATCCCCGAGCGGGCCACCCCTGCAGCCCTCCACTCTCCTCGCCTCCCTCCTGGGCTGTGTCCACCGTGAGCCTGAGGCTGCTCCACCCAGCACCCTCTCCAGGTTCCTTCAGTCTTCAACACCCACTGGGGGCAGAGATTTCTGTGGGCTGCCCTGGCCTGTGTCCCTGGGGTCCGGAGCCCAGGAGGTCTTGGTGGACGCTACCAGCCGTGGGAAGCCCACACACCACTGTGTGTGCGTGCGCCAGGCAGGGGACGGCTCTGCACCACGTCACAGGGCTGTCACAAAGAGCCTGAGGCCAGAGCTTCATAGATTAAAGAGGCCCTTCCCCAAGAGTCAGGCAGGGAGCTGCAGGGGGTTCTGCAGGGACCTCAGGGCGGTGTCACCTGGCAGACCACGAGTTAGACAGAGGTCACGTGGTCTGAGAGGACATAGGAGTCGCCTGGATAGAGTGGAACTTGTGTGTCATGACTGGCTTTCCTGGTGCTCAGGCCTGCCCTCAGGCACCTGACGGCCATGGAGCCTGGCCCCGAGGTGGCCGTGACCTCAGTGCCGCCCTCAGGCCCTGCCCCGGAGTCCCCGTGTCCACCCCACACTTTCCTGTATAGAAGGTTTCGCAGCAGGGATTTCTGTCCCGGTTGTCATTTGCGGTCTCATCTGCAGCAGGGAGCGCTGTGGATTTCCCACCATGCTGGTGACTGCTTGGGAGAACGCTCACACTGCACGGCCTCCCTGGAGGACAGGCCCAGCCCTTCCTGAGCCACATGACCAGCCCTCCTCCGCTCCATCACCCTGTCCTTTGAACTAGGCTTGGGGACTGAGCACTGGCCCCAGAGTTGGGACGCTGTGGCATCTCAGGCCCCTGAGGCGTGGGGACTCTGCAGAGCCCTGGTCATACTGACCCAAGAAGCCGGGCTCTGAGGCCTTCCAGGAGCTGAGGTTCAGTCACCCAGGACCACGGGCGCCACCTACCCAGGCCACTCTGCAGGTGACAGTGCTGGGTACTACCTTGCTGGCCACAGCATTTGGAGGGGGTGGCTCTGCACTGTGCCGAGCTCCTGCCCCAGTCCTTTATAATTTTTAATTACTTTTTTTTTAAAGTTTATTTTATTTTCTTAAATCTCATCTATTTGTGTTATGGCCGCCTCAGCCTGCCCTGGGGGGGTGGTGGGGCTGGCGCAGCATGTATTGCCTGGGATCGAGCCATGGTCCCTGCGGTGGCCTAAACTTTCTGACACATGCGCTTTAGACCACTGAGCCATCTCACCAGCTCAATTTTTAATAACTTTTGGAGGGGGAGGATTTTTTCAAACAAATTTTATAGGTACACTTTATTTTTTTTTATTTTTATTTTTATTTTGCAGGACAGAGTTTCGAACTCACAACCTTGCACTTGCCAGACAGGCACTTGTGCCACGGAGCTATCTCCCCAGCCCCAGCTTCTTTTTTTTTTTTTTTATGGGACTGGGGATTGAACTCAGGCCCTTGCGCTTACCAGGCAAGCGCTTATTCTACTGAGCTATTTCCCCGGCCCCTTATAGTTATATTTTAGATAGACATATGATCAGATCTATACATGATATAATTTCCCCCCACTCTCCTACCCTGTCTTCCAACCGTCTTTCAAGGTGGGAGGGTTCTTTTCTTTTCTTTCTTTTTTTGTGGGACTGGGGTTCAAACTCACAACTTTGCACTTACCAGGCAGGCACTTGTGCCACGGAGCTATCTCCCCAGCCCCTAATGGAAGGGTTTTGAGACAGGGTCTCACTACGCAGTTCAGGCTGGCCTTGAGCTCACTTATGTAGCCCAGGCTGGTCTTGAACTCACACCGATCCGCCTGCCTCAGCCTCCCAAGTGCTGGGATCACAGGCGTGCGCCACCATGCCAGGCCCCATTCAGACTCTTGGTCCTGCTCTATCTGTTCTCCACGCTTGGAGCTGGTGATAGCCACACCCATCTCTCCTGCTTGTCACTAGGTCTGTAGGGCCCTGGACAGAGTCCGACATCGCCACAGGCCGTGGGTGCTCTGGAGCTGTGGGCTGTGCTGGAGCTTGGCAGTGCAGCTGGGGAGCCTCGGACCTGTTACATAACCTCTCCCTACTCCCCTACTGCTTCAGCCTGGGGAATAAGAAAGCTGGGCTGCCTGGCAAGTGCAAGGTCCTGAGTTGGAGTCTTTTTTTTTTTAACTTTATTTAGGTGGGCATAGTGGCGCACGCCTGTAATACCAGCACGTGGGTGGCTGAGGCAGGAGGATCAGTGCGAGTTTGAGACCAGCCTGGGCTACAAAAGTGAGCTGAAGGTCAGTTTGAACTGCATAGTGACACCCTGTCTCAAAGAGACAAAACAAACAAACAAACAAAAAAACTTTATGTTATGGCCAGCTCAGCCTGTCGTGGGGGTGGGGCTGTGTAGCGTGTGGTGCTGGGGATCGAACCGTGGTCCCTGTGGTTGCCTAAACTTGCCTAAGCAGGCGCTTTAGACAGCTGAGCCATCTCGCTGGCCCCCATAATGAGATTATCTAAAAAACAAAAACCAAATAAAAAGAGCTGGGAGTGTAGTTCAGTGAGAAGCCTCTGAGTTATAACACCAGTATTGAAAAAGAGATACAGATAGAGTTAGAGGGAGACAGAGACAGAGAGACAGAGGGAGAAAGAGACAGCCTCAACCAGTCAACCAGTGAGGGTCAGTACTTGGCAGCAAGTGGAGGCGGTGGGGGCCAGAGGATCCTGCACAGGGCTGCTGGGACAAGGCTCACGTTGAGGGCAAGGAGGGCTGCAAGGCACCAAGACATCTGAGTACGGTTTTGTTTTTTTTTGTTTTTTTTTTTTTTGTGGAACTGGGGATTGAACTAAGGAATTTGCACTTGCCAGGTGGGCCCTTGTGCCCCTGAGCTATCTCCCTGGCCCCCATCTGGGTAGGGTTTTGAGGTAGGACTAGGAGTTCATTAGGTGGACTCAATCTCTCAGGGCTGGAAGAATGGCAGGAGTGTGGGCACCATGACAGGGAAGAACTCAGTGTGGCCTTGGCCCCTTGGTGGGTGCAGGAATGAGGAGCGAGTGCCCGGGGGAGGCTGCCAGGTGGCTGGGGCACCCTCGCCCAAAAATGGTTCCTCTGGTGCTGCTGGAAGCCAGAAAGGAGCTCAGCAGGCCCCGGCCGCGGCTAATGCTTTGTGCACGGCAGGCCGCAGAGAACGCGGTTTCTCTCCGTGTACGAGGCGCAGGCACATGAAGTCCGCTTCGGATGGGGACCCCAGGCCCAGGAGGCCTCTCCCGCCCTGGCCACCTGACCCTCGGCACGGAGCTCCAACCCCAGCCCTTTATAGTTTTTTTGAGAAGCGGGGTCTCGCTAAATTGTCCCGACTGAGCTCAAATTCCTGCACCTCGTGCCTCAGCCTCCCACAGCGAGCGCGGGGATCGGGGCTGTGCAGCACCGCGCATGCATGGCTCCTGTGCCCCGTCCCAGTTTGCTTTCTTCGCGGGGACCGATTATACTGGTGGTTAAGGGCTTATCTGCGTTATTGTTGGTACAAAATCCGGCTCCCTGGCTCAAGAGCAGCTCAGTGGGGGAGGGACCCGCAGGGACCGCCCTGCTCTTCATCCCTGGACCTTGAACCAGCTGTCCCTGCAGCTCCTTTTTCTTTTTCTTTCTTTCTTTTTTTTTTTTTTTGGCAGGACCGGGGTTCAAACTCACAACCTTGCACTTGCCAGGCAGGCATTTGTGCTATGGTGATGCAGAGAGAAAAAACTGATCTGGGGTGGATGACTTCCAGTAGGGAACCTCCAAATGATATAGGGGAAAAATAATCCCCAAACTGAAAAGCACCTGGGATGAGTTCTTGTTCTCTAAAACCGAAGAATGAATTTTAGGAACAAACGGAGGTTATGAGCAGAATAGGTTTTTTTTTTTGTCTTTTTGAGACAGCGTCTCGCTATGCAGTTCAGGCTGTCCTTGAACTCCCTTTTGTAGCCTAGGCTGGTCTCGAACTCACACCAATCCTCCTGCCTCAGTCTCCCAAGTGCTGGGATTACAGGTGTGCGCCAAAGCAGAATAGATTTATTAGGAGAAAGAAAGCTATGTCCGAGGAACAGGAGGAGGGCCCCAGGCCAGTGGTCCCCAGTAAACTGTTTCTTCCAGGGACTTTTTTTTTAAAAATTAATTAATTAATTAATTTGTTTGTTTGTTTCTCTATTTATTTTATGGCTGGCTCAGCCTGCCCTGGTGGTGGGGCTGGCGCAGCATGGGGTGCCGGGGATTGAACCGCAGTCCCTGCAGTTGCCTGAGCTTTCCTAAGCAAGTGCTTTAGACCACTGAACCATCTCACCGGCCCCCAGGGACTTTTACAGAGGAAAACCACATGGTGAGGCAGGTCTAAGGTTGTGGAGAAGATGTGGGAACTCCCTTAGTTGGGGTTGGGTATGAGGTGAGACAAAACTATGGTCAACCAGTGAGATTACAAGCACCATTGCTCGGGTAAAATAGATTGAATCCAGTCTCTTCCTGTTGGGGTTGGGTCAGTGACTCAATTAGGCTCTTTCAAGGTGACTGATAACTACTTAGAATATCAATACCTGATGCCCATCCCTAGGGAAGTGTGTAGTTTTTGTTTACTCTTGTCTTGAGATCTGGCCATCTCTAGTTGGAAAGTCACCTTGTCTTCCACGTCGTCCTTGAGGGCCTGGCCCTGTCTAACTGCCTATGATAATTCTAAGTTAGCTACCTACAACAGCAGAGCTATCTCTCCAGTCCCTGGGTGTGAGATATTATACCTGTAACCCCAGCACAGAGGGAGGGTTGAGGCAGGAGTGATGCAGGAAGAAAAAACTGCCCTGGGGTGGATGACCTCCAATAGGGAACCTCCAAATGATATAGGGAAAACCGATCCCCAGCCTGAAAAGTACCTGGAACGAGTTCGTGTTCTCTAAAACCAAAGAATGAATTTTAGGAACAAACAGAGGTGATGAGCAGAACATATTTAGTGAGGGAAAGAGAGCTCCTGTCTAAGAGAGGGGCAGGAGGGGGGTCCACAGTGGGTGTCCCTCAGAAGCTGTCTCTTCCAGGGACTTTTAGTGAGGTGAGGCATGGGAACTCGCTTAGGTGGGTATGAGGTGGGACAAAGACTGTGGTCAACCAATGAGATCACAAGCACCATTGCTCAGGTAACATTGATTAAAATCGGGATCTGATGGGAAGGCAAGTCACGTAGCAAGCGCGCAAGAACACCACCTATTGAGCTTGGGCTCGTGACTCTTTGCAGGGCCTTTCGAGGTGGTTGATACCTACTTAGAGTATCAGTCCCTGATGCCCATCCCTAGGGAAGTGCGTAGTTGCTTCTGTTTACTCTTGTCTTAAGATCTGGCCCATGGCAGAGGAGTGTCTGCCTCTAGCTGGAAAGAGTCACGAGCCCAAGCTCAATAGGCGGTGTTCTTGCCCGCTTGCTACGTGTCTTGCCTTCCCATTGGATTCCAATTTTTTAAAAATATATTTATTTATTTGTTTGTTTATTTATTTTATGGCTGGCTCAGCCTGCCCTGGTGGTGGAGCTGGCGCAGCATGTGGTGCCGGGGATGGAACTGCAGTCCCTGCAGTTGCCTGAGCTTTCCTAAGCAGGCGCTTTAGACCACTGAACCATCTCGCTGGCCCCCTGATTTTAATCAATGTTACCTGAGCAATTGTGCTTGTGATCTCATTGGTTGACCATAGCCTTTGTCCCACCTCATGCCCACCTAAGCAAGTTCCCATGGCTCCTCTCTAAAACTCCCTGGAAGAGACAGCTTCTGAGGGACACCCACTCTGGACCCCCCTCCTGCCCCTCTCTTAGACAGGAGCTTTCTTTCCCTCAATAAATATATTCTGCTCATCACCTCCGTTTGTTCCTAAAATTCATTCTTCGGTTTTAGAGAACACAAATTCGTCCCAGGTACTTTTCAGGTTGGGGATCGGTTTTCCCTATATCATTTGGAGGTTCCCTATTGGAGGTCATCCACCCCAGATCAGTTTTTTCTTCCTGCAATATATATATACATATAGATATATATCTATATGTATATCTATATGTATATATATGTATGTTATTTATAATATGTACATATATTACATAATATGTATTACATAATACGTATATATCATATATATAATATGTATATATTATATATATATATTTTTTTCTTTTTGAGACAGGGTCTCGCTATACAGTTCAGGCTGGCCTTGATCTCCCTTTTGTAGCCCAGGTTGGTCTCAAACTTGCACTAATCCTCCTGTCTCAGCCTCCCAAGTCTGGGATTACAGGCGTGCGCCACCACACCTGGCTTTTTTTTTTTAAATTTTATTTATTTATGTTATAGCCTGCTCAGCCTGCCTTGGGGGGTGGGGCTGGCACAGCATGCAATGCCTGGGAATCAAACCACAGTCCCTGTGGTTGCCTAAGCAGGCGCTTTAGACCACTGAACCATCTCACTAGCCCTCACTATTGTTATTTTATTTATTTATATATTTATTTATTTATTTATTGTGATGTTATTTATTTACCCGTTTGTGGGGGTTAGGATGGAACCAGGACTTTCACATGACAGGGAAGGGCTCCACCACCCCACCAAGGTCCACCCCAGCCCAGACATTAGTGGTGGTGTTGTTTATATTTGTTGTTTTAGTTTACTGTTTATTTCTTTTTTTTTTTTTTTTCTTTTTGAGACAGGGTTTTCCTCTGCAGTTCAGGCTGGCCTTGAGCTCACTTGTGTAGCCCAGGTTGGTCTCGAACTCACACCGATCCTCTTGCCTCAGCCTCCCAAGCGCTGGGATTACAGACATGCGCCACGACAGCCAGCTTACTGTTTATTTCTTCACTCATCTTGTTTACTGCAGCTCCTTGGTCACCCTGTAACAGGTGTGAAAGCCACAGGTGGCTGGGGGAGGGCATTCACTGCAGATCAACACTCCAAGGCTCAAGGAAGGCAGGATGGTGCCAGCCTGGGATTCTGGGAGGCTGAGGCAGCATGATCACATGGGGGAGCCCAGCCTGCGCAATTTAGCAACTTAGTAAAATCTTATCTCAAAATGAAATGTAAAATAAAGGGCTGGCGAGATAGCTCAGCAGTCTAAAGCTCCTGCTTAGGCAAGCTTAGGCAACCACAGGGACCACGGTTCAATCCCCAGCACCATATGCTGCGCCAGTCCCACCCCCAGGGTAAGCCGAGCCAGTCATAACATAAAAAAATAAATACATACAGTAAAATAGAATTCCTTGCTGGGGGGCTGGGGAGATAGCTCAGCAATCTAAGGACCTGCCAGATAAGCACAAGGACCAGGGTTCATATAACTAATAGGACAACAATATGCATTGTATCAAATATTTTTTTTAAATTTTATTTATTTATTTATTTATTTGCTTGTTGTATTTGTTTCTTTCTTTATTTATTTTATGGCTGGCTCAGCCTGCCCTGGTATTGGGGCTGGCGCAGCATGTGGTGCCGGGGATTGAACCGCAGTCCCTGCAGTTTCCTGAGCTTTCCTAAGCAGGTGCTTTAGACCACTGAACCATCTTGCTGGCCAGATTGTATCAAATATTAAGATGTACTAATAATGTGTTTTGAAACTGTCACATTGTTATATATTGTTATTTCTTATTAAAAGTAATAGAAAAAAAAAAAGAACCAGGGTTCAATCCCTAGGACTACATGCTGTGCCAGCCCCCAAACCCTGAATGCACTGTGCAGGCCACCAAAACCGGGCATGCTGGCGCAAATCTATAGTCCCAGTGCTGGGGAGGCTGAGACTGGGGTCTCACTACGGGTTCGACCTGCACAGCTAGACCCTGTACTAATAAATAAGAAATTTTTTAAAAATATATTTTTATTTTTTTAAATTTATTTATTTATTTATTTGTTTCTTTCTTTTTTTTTTTTTAAATTTTATTTATTGTTTGCTTGTTTCTTTATTTACTTATTTATTTTGTGGCTGGCGCAGCATGTGGTGCCGGGGATCGAACCGCAGTCCCTGCAGTTGCCTCCGCTTTCCTAAGTAGGTGCTTTAGACCACTGAACCATCTCGCCGGCCCCTTATTTGTTTCTTTCTTTCTTTATTTTGCGGCTGGCTCAGCCTGCCCCGGTGGTCGGGCTGGCCCAGCATGTGGTGCCAGGGATCGAACCGCAGTCCCTGGAGTTTCCTGAGCTTTCCTAAACAGGTGCTTTAGACCACTGAACCATCTTGCTGGCCCCCAATAAGAGATTTTATTTTTAAGTTAATTGTTTTATTTTCTTAAACCTCGTTTATTTGTTTGTGTTATGGCCGGCTCAGCCTTCCCTGTGGGGTGGGGGGCAGCACGTGGTGCCTGGGATTAAGCCACTGTCCCTGTGGTGGCCTAAACTTCCGGAGGCACGTGCTTTACACCGCTCAGCCATCTCACCAGCCCAATAAAAGATTTTTTTGAGACGGTCTCGCTATGCAGTTCAGGCTGGCCTTGAGTGCACTTTTTTGTAGCCCAGGCTGGTCTCTAACTCACAGATCCTCCTGCCTCAGCCTCCCAAGTGCTGGGATTACAGGCCTGCGCCACCACGCCCAGCTAAGATTTTTTTTTTTTAAATTAAAAAAATTTCTGCCAGGATAACGCGGTAGGAGTGAGGGACGACAATTTGTGGTTCGGTTGGTGCTGGGAAGTAACTGAGACAGTACGGGTGAGGCGAAGAGCAAACAAGCCCGAGTCTGGCAAATCTACAGCAGGGTGCCACCTTCTCCGGGTCTGGCACCTTATCACCCTGAGGCTCCCACCGCAGCTACCAAGTGCCTGCTGCATGCACAGATAACTTTCCAGGAGCCACAGCAGCACAGCATGCGGGAGGGGCGGCTCCTGCTCTGACCATTTCTTCGTGAAGTTCACAGTGGGTCAGGGTCATCCTGGAGTTGCCCATCCCGGACTCAGGATGCCCAGGGCAACACTGCGCAGTACGGTCCTCTCACGAGACCGCAAGTTAAGTGCGTACCCCTATTTCTCTGATGAGCAGGATGAGGTGCACCCCGCAGCGGCGGGGACTTTACCTGGCTGCACAGCTAACAACACCGCTCAAGACCCAGCTCAGCACCCACACCCCGGCCTCCAGTGTGCCGTAGGCTTTGGTCCCTTTAAGAACACACACCGCGCAGCCAAGCAGGAAGGGGGATGTGCCTGCGCACGCGACGGACGTGCGTGACAGCCAATGGGAGTGGTCATCTCGGCGGCGACAGCCAATAGGCGCGGTGGAGGCGGGGCCCGCGCCCGGAGCTAGTTCCCGAGGCTCTGCGGTCGCGGCTGGGGGCGGGGAGGGGGCGCAGGACCCCAGGCGGGGGTCCCGGAGCCGAGGCACGTGTCTCGGGTCGCGCGGCGAGGGTGCCCCAGGCCTGGGTGGGCCCTGGTGGGGTGGGGGCGGTGGTGAGGGGCGGGGCGGGGGCCTTGGAGGAGCTGGGGCGGGGTGGGGGGCGCGGGCGTTGACCCGGAGGGGGTCGTTGGCCCAGCCGCGTGGGGTAGGATCCTCCCCGGAGTGCGGGGTCCTGGCCTGCGCTAGTGGCGTCGCACGCTCGGCGGGTGCCTCCCCGGGGTTGGCGTCGTCGGGCAGGGGCGGGGGCGTCGCGGTGACGGGGTGACCGGATCAGAGGCAAGGTGGCGGGACAGCGGGAGTTCGCAGGGCGACGGCGTGACCAGGGGCGCCGGCCCGAGTAAGGGCTCGAGGGGTGGGTGGGTGGGAGGCCGTAGAGTGCGGCGCAGGGGATTGTGGGGGTCGGGAGCCCGGAAGGAGCCTGCAGGTGAGGCTGCCAGAGGAAGGGTGCAGGGTGTCGGGGTGCAGGCCACTGCCCCCCTTAGTTCGGGGCCTAGGTTTGTTTTGTGATGGTAAAGCCGTGGACTGGAGGCTCCCTGAAGGCCTGGGGCAGAGAAGAGGCCGTGAGGGCTCCCCTACTTGGACGAGGCACCGT
Organism: Capromys pilorides; assembly: GCA_004027915.1. Lineage (NCBI taxonomy): Eukaryota > Metazoa > Chordata > Mammalia > Rodentia > Capromyidae > Capromys > Capromys pilorides. Next base: position 13,705 of record PVKN010008768.1, on the reverse strand, counting down.
AGAGTGCGGAAGGTTGTTGGCTTGGGGTACCTGGGTCCCAGGGGCTCCTGTCGGCCCCTTCTACTCCTGGGGGAGGCGGATCGCTGTGAGAAGCCAGACACAAAAGGCCCTGTGAAGATCCCTTGCCCCAGGTAGCCCAGAGGCTGTAAAAATGGCTTCCCCAGGGCCTCAGGGCCGCCCCCATGTATCCCAGCAGCCTTTTCCTGTTATTTAAGATGAAGCTCCTGGGCTTGCAGCCCCAGGTTATAATCCAGCCTTTGCAGTTTTTGGGCCTGCTCCGTGACCTTGGGCAAATGAGGCTACCGGTCTCTGGGCCCGGATTTCCTTTTTTCAGAATGTAGGGGGAGGTTGCCCTATGTTCTGGGGTGATTAAGTAATAATTAGCGCTAATAATAGCTAGAGTCATCTGAGCTTGATGCTTGTGTGGTTAGTTCCCTTCAACCAGCCTCAGTTGTGTTGAAGTCCATTGTACAGATGAGAAAACAGAGGCCCACGGCTCGGGGATCTCATCAGCGGCACAGGGAATAGCTGCAGAGGGGGCTTGAGGGCCACACGGGATTCTCACCCCCGTCTGTCCCCCAGGGCCAGTTCCGGTCCCCCAGCATGGCTTCCTGTGCAGAGGAGCCCTCTGAGCCTGCTGCCTTGCCACCTGCTGGGCTTCCCCCTCTTGAGGACTTTGAGGTGCTGGACGGGGTGGAAGGTGCAGATGCCGAGGAGGAAGAGGAAGAAGAGGAGGATGATTTGAGTGAGCTGCCACCGCTGGAAGACATGGGACAGTCCCCAGCAGAGGAGGCCGAGCAGCCGGGGGCACTGGCCCGAGAGTTTCTGGCCTCTGTGGAGCCTGCGCCCGCACCAGTCCCGGCCCCGGAAGAGTGGCTGGACATTCTAGGTAAGGTGGGGGTGGTCCGCAAAGCTGAACAGCCCTGCCCAGTGTGACCTTGGCCAGGCTTGTCCCTCCTGGACAGACTTCCTGTCGGTGCTGTTTGGGTCCGAGTTGGTGGCTACTGTGACTTTTGGCTGGATGGTGAGCTCCATTTGCACATACGTGTGCGCACATGGTACACACACACACACACACACAAACACGTGCTGTGTCGTTCCGGGAGCTGTTAATAGCAGCTCAGAGAGGCTGAGTCACCTCCCCTCCGCGACACAGTGAGCCTGCAGCACCAGCACCCCTGTTTGTCTCGACACGTGCAGGTGTCAGGTGTTTGTCTGACACAGGCGTCCTGGCGTTCTGGAGACCCTGGCAAGATCCTGTTTGTTCACCCCTCTGGCTGGGGGTTCCTGTGCTTGTTACTATTCTTTTTTTTTTTTTTTAAATTTTTGTTTATTTATTTATTTGTTTGCTTGTTGTGTTTGTTTGTTTCTTTATTTATTCATTTTGTGGCTGGCTCAGCCTGCCCTGGTGGTGGCGCTGGCGCAGCATGTGGTGCCGGGGATCGAACTGCAGTCGCCGCAGTTGCCTGAGCCCTCCTAAGCAGGCGCTTTAGACCACTGAACCATCTCGCCGGCCCCGCTTGTTACTATTCTTGAGCAGCTTTACAACCCTCCTTTGTAGTCACCGTTAAATTTGGGGAGGGGGAGGATTTTTTTTGGTGTTTGTTAGTGCCAAGGCCTCACGCATGCTAGGTGGGCACCCCGCCTATGCACTGCACCCCAGCCCCTCGCTCTTGTTCTAAATGTACAAAAAATTCTGCGAAGAAAAAGATAAAACTAGTGGGGTGTCGATTTTAATCTATTTTACCTGAGCAGTGGTGCTTGTGATCTCATTGGTTGACCACAGTCTTTGTCCCACCTCATACCCACCTAAGCGAGATCCCATGCCTCACCTCTCTAAAAGTCCCTGGAAGCGACAGCTTCTGGGGGACACCCACTCGGGACCCTCCTTCCTGTCGCTCTCTTGTACAGGTGCTTTCTTTCCCTCAATAAATGTGTTCTGCTCATTAGAAAAAACAAAACAAAACTAGTGGGGTGTGATGGTCCAGGCCTGTGGTCTCAGCTACTGGGGAGGCTGAAGCAGGAGGAGCCCAAGTTGGAGGCAAAGCTGGGCAACTGAGCGGGACCCAGCTTCAAAGTAAAAATGTAGAAAGAAGAGGGGCGGTTGGGGTTGTAGCCCAGCGTGAAAGCTCTGGGTGTAATCCCCATTAGCACACGCAGAGCGGTGCTGTTGGTGAAGAATGTAGGTTTTTTTTTTTTTTTTTTAATTTTTATTTTATTTTATTTGTTTGTTTCTTTATTTACTTATTTTATGGCTGGCTCAGCCTGCCCAGGTAGTGGGGCTGGTACAGCATGTGGTGCCGGGGATCAAACCTCAGTCCCTGCAGTTGCCTCCGCTTTCCTAAGCAGGCGCTTTAGACCACTGAACCATCTCACCGACCCAAGAATGTGGTTCTTAAAAATGACTTCCCGAGCATTAATTCTGTACCACACGTGTGCGACATCTTCTTTTCTTCCAACAACTATAGGCCAGTGCCCAGCCTGGGGTAGAGCGACCACAGTGGACACAGAGAGGCCTGGGTTTCTGCCCGAGGTTACACAACCTCCCTGGCTGTCGGGAGACGTGGACGCAGTTGTCCTGTTCCACGTGCAGGCTGTGCAGGCCACAGGCGTATGGGCTGGAATTTGTCCTTTGTACCCACTGCTGTCTGAGGTCTGACCCTGGCCTTCGGGCAGGGGTGTGGTGGGTGGGGAGGGCCCGTCTCAGCGAGGACCTGGGTTCCTACCCAGACCCTGCAGAAAAGCGCAAGAAAATGAGTGGAGGCCTCTTCCAGCTTCCAGATAAGGAGATGGAGGCCTTGAGAGGAAACGCTTTGCTCTGAGTTGCGGGTGGTTGGCTGGGGTGACGCGCTGTGCGGCTCAGGCTGGCTGTGGGCTCACCTCACACACCAGGCTTGTCTCAAACCAAAATGACTTGAGTGCTGGGATGACAGGTGTGTGTCACCGTGACCAGCTCAATATGTTAAGGGACTTTTTTTTTTTTTAACATATTTAGTACAGGGTCTCACTGTGCAGCTCTGACTCGTAGTGATCCTCCCATCTGCAGCCTCTCCAGCATTGGGATTACAGACGGGCACACCATACCCAGTCTCCGTGGCCAGCCCAGCACACCTGGGGGCAGGACTGGGGCCCGCGAGGCATGTCGTGGTGGGGATTGAACCCTGGCCCCTGCACTTGCCTGAGTAGGTGTTTAATGTCCAGGGACCTTAAGACCAGGCATCTGCTGAGATTCCCCTGCCTAGTTGTTCTCAGAATGGGTGCCAGTCACATCCAACTTGGAGAACAATAGAAAAATTTGGAACATTTTAGAATCTTCTAGATTGTCAGAATGTTCTAGAATAAGGATGGCTGTTCGCACCAGGTGGTGCCTAAGCTGTAGGCTAGGGTTTTATTTTATTTTAAAGCTTTATTTATTTATTTATTTATTTGTTTTATTTGTTTGTTTATGTTATGGCCAGTTCAGTCGGCCGTGGGATTGGGGCTGGCGCAGCATGTGGTGCTGGGGATTGAACCATGGTCCCTGCAGTTGCCTAAGCAGGCGCTTTAGACTGCTAAGCTATCTCGCCAGCCCAGGGTTTTTATTTTTTTAAAGATTTTTAAAACTCTTGGGGGCCGGTGAGATGGCTCAGTGATCTAGAGCGCCTGCTTGGGCAAGCTTGGGCAGCCACAGGGACTGCGGTTCAATCCCCAGCACCACGTGCTGTGCCAGTGCCTCCCCCCACCACCCCAGGCTGTGCTGGCCAGAACACAAATAAATAAATAAATGAGGTTTTAAAAAAATAATAAAAAAACCTTTAAAAAAAAAGAAAGGTTTTTAAAACTCTTTTATTTACTTAGAACAGGGTCTGCCTACACAGCTCAGACTTAGTGAGCCTCCTGCCTCAGCCTCCCCAGCCCTAGGTTATAGGTGTGCACCACCACAGCTGGTTTTGGTGGCCAGGAGGGCGCACCAGGGCTGGAACTCAGGTGGCTTGGCATAAAGCACTGGAAACCGTGCCCAGACCCTCTGCTTGCCAGGCAGCCACTTAGACCCTAAGCTGTCTCCCCAGCTGAGTTGGCTTATTTTTATGAAATGTTTTAGGCCAACAAGATGTGACACAGTGCAGGGACTTATTGGAGTACGGGTGACCCCAGGCCATGGCACTCTATTGAACTGCCAAGCTCTGTCCCGTGGCAGCCTGGGGAGCACCCCAAGGAAGGTGCAGGCCACGTGTCCCACGGCCCGTCGCCGGCCTGCATGGCCGTCCCTGCATCGGCGGTCGTCGCATGGCTCCCAGTACCCCAGGCCTGGCTCTCTGCTGGCGCTGACTGATCCCGACCGCCCAGGCATGGAGGGCGCCCCGGTCTGGTGGCTGCACGAAGGCGGTGGTGTTCCTCGTGGGCTGCAGGCTCTCAGAGCAGCCTGGGCTCAAGAGACACTCTGTTCCAAGTTTAACTCCGGCACTGTCGAGGGGGCCGTGGCTCGGTGGACCCAGTGACAGCTGTGTGTGTCCTGCGCAGACCAGTCTTATGTCTGGGTAAACTAAGGCCCAGGGTCCCAAGGCTGACCTTTGAACTGGAAGGAGTCTCTCTCTGTATTTTTTGTGATACCAGGGCTGTATCCAGAACTTTGACACAAAGCTAGATTCCTAACCTCTTCTTAATTTTCTGGTGAGGCAGGGTCTCACTACGAAGCTAAACTCCTCAGGCTGAGCTAGAACTTGCCATCCTCTTGTATCAGCCTCCCAGAGCGTAGGGTTCACAGGTGTGTAAACCAGATCTGTTTTTTTTTTTCTTCATGGCAGGCTCACCTTGCCCTGGGGGTGGGGCTGGTGCAGCATGTGGTGCCAGGAATGAAACCGAGGTCCCTGCAGTTGCCTAAGCTTTCCTAAGCAGGTGCTTTAGACCACTGAGCCATCTCGTCAGCCATTTTTTGTCTTTTTGAGACCCCGTCTTGCTGTGCAGTTCAGGCTGGCCTTGAACTCACTTGTAGCCCAGGCTGATCTCGAACTTGCACTGATCCTCCTGTCTCAGCCTCCCAAGTGCTGGGATTAGGTCTGTCTTTTAACTTTCCTGATACAACACCCAGAGCAGCCGTCATTCTCGGGTGTCAGCGTCATCACCCTGTATCTGCCCCACCAGGCTAGGGTGTGGCTCAGTGGGGAACACTTGCCAAGTGTGCCCGAGGCCCTGGTTCGTCCCCAGCACCATGTGTGCACACATGCACGCACGCACCCACGTACCCACGTACCTGGGCGTGCACACACCCACGTGAGCACACACAAGCCCCCTCAGGTCTCCTCTACTGTCTGCTACTGGCGTCTACAGGAAACTCAGCTTGGGCCCCAGGAGGTGCGTGCACAGGCCGGGGTGCATCCTGTCCCTCTCTCCCAGCTGCCCACTGGTGGGTCTGTCCCTATCCCCGCAGGGAACGGGCTGCTGAGGAAGAAGACGCTGGTCCCAGGCCCCCCGGGCTCCAGCCGCCCGGCCAAGGGCCAGGTGGTGACGGTGCAGCTGCAGACGTCGCTGGAGGATGGCACCCGGGTGCAGGAGGAGCCCGAGCTGGCCTTCACGCTGGGCGACTGCGATGTCATCCAGGTGGGGCGGGACGGAGCAGGGGGAGGCCAAGGGGAGGCCCGGGGGCCTGGTGCACCAGACCCCCCTGACTGCTCCTGGGCTGGCTCTTCCCCAGGCCCTGGACCTCAGTGTTCCCCTTATGGATGTGGGCGAGACAGCCATGGTCACTGCAGACTCCAAGTACTGCTACGGCCCCCAGGGCAGGTGAGCGCCGCCCGGCCCAGCCCCCCCTTCCTCCTCCCCTCCTCCCACCTGCAAACCAGAGAGCAGACTGCAGCTACCAGCAAAGTCCCGCTGCTGCTGCAGGGAACAGAGCGACTGCTCCGGTGTGGGACCTGGGCGGCGCTAGGCCTGCCGGGCCTGAGTGGCACCTGCCTGACCCCCCAGCAGGAGCCCCTACATCCCCCCGCATGCGGCACTGTGCCTGGAGGTGACCCTGAAGACAGCAGTGGATGGGCCTGACCTGGAGCTGCTCACGGGCCAGGAGCGGGTGGCGCTGGCCAACCGGAAACGCGAGTGCGGCAACGCCCACTACCAGCGCGCCGACTTCGTGCTGGCCGCCAACTCCTACGACCTGGCCATCAAGACCATCACCTCCAGCGCCAAAGGTGACTGGCGCCCTGGCGTCCCCCAGGCCCACGGGAAAGACGGGAAGCGGTGACTGCGGCCCGCCACGGTGGGGTAACAGATCCCGGGGCAGGGTGGGACGGGACGGGACAGGACAAGAGGGCCCTGCTGACCGCGCCCCCTCGCAGTGGACATGACTTTTGAGGAGGAGGAAGAGCTGCTGCAGCTGAAGGTCAAGTGTCTCAACAACCTGGCGGCCTCACAGCTCAAGCTCGACCACTACCGTGCCGCGCTGCGCTCCTGCAGCCTGGTGCTTGAGCACCAGCCCGACAACATCAAGGCGCTCTTCCGCAAGGGCAAGGTGGGTGCTGGAGCCGCCGGGGCCCCGGTCGGGGCGCCCTGCCCGCCGCTTGGTGGCGGCTGCTCCCTGTGCGAACACTTCACGGCTCCTGTCCTGTAGTGGACACCTGGGCCTTCAGGCCTGCACCGCCATCCTCGCCTGCTCTCCGCACCCCACTCAGCTCCTGCCCAGGGCCTTTGCGCAGCTGGGCCCCTGCCCCTGTTCCCTACCTGTCCAGTCTGGGGTTTGTGTTTTTTCTTTAGTGTTGGGGCTAGAACCTGTGGCCTTGCAGACCCGTTAGCTCTAGGGCAAGGGAACAGGCCAAGATGCCATGTCAGCTGGGGTGTCATGAGGGCCCGCGGGGGCCTCCCTCAGCCTCATTCATTCACACCTGTTGGGTGCAGAGAACCCCAGGATTCTGGGAATTCATGTTTGGTGGTTCTAGGATCTGTGGGGTTCCTGCAGGTTGAATGTGACGGAAACACAGGTCCAAGTGGAAGGGAGAGCGTGGCTGTGCAGCCGCTGTCTTCGCAGGCGCCAGCTTCCTCACAGCTGGGCCCGAGCACGCGGTGTCCCAGGATGTGGGCTCTGCTCCGCTGGCGCTCCTCCTCCTCCTCGGGCCAGCCCTGCTCTCGGGCGGCCGGGCTGCTTCCCACCGCCAGGCTCTTGAGCCCACCCGGCGCCCTGCCCTCCTGGGCCGGGCTCTCCAGCCCACCCGGCGCCCTGCCCTCCTGGGCCAGGCCCGGGGCCTCGCAGCCTCGCAGCCTCACCCTCTCCCCACAGGTGCTGGCGCAGCAGGGCGAGTACAGCGAGGCCATCCCCATCCTGAGGGCGGCGCTCAAGCTGGAGCCCTCCAACAAGGTGAGTGGCGCTCCAGGCCTGCGCCACCCCCGCTGCCAGCTCCTGCCCATCTTGGTCCCTTCTCCATCCCGGCTGCAGTGCCCCTGGGGAGGGGCACAGGCGAGAGTCTGAGTCCCAGCAGCCCCAGGAAGGCAGTGCACCACATGGCCCTTGTGTCCTCCACAGACGATCCATGCTGAGCTCTCAAAGCTGGTGAAAAAGCATGCAGCGCAGCGGAGTACAGAGACTGCCCTGTACCGGAAGATGCTGGGCAACCCCAGCCGGCTGCCCACCAAGTGTCCTGGCAAGGGTGCCTGGGTGAGCAAGGGATGCGGGGAAGGTGATCTGCGGGAAGGGACGTTTGTACTGGGCTTTGAGGCACATGTAGGAGTTTGGTAGGTGGAAAAGGCATAGATAGGCAGTGCTGCTCCAGGGAGCCTGCTCGGATCCCTGGGAGCTAAGGCTCTGGAAGCTTTAGGTGGTCGTCTCCTTCAGCCACCTGACCGCCCCCCTTGTATCTCTCTTCCCAGTCCATCCCATGGAAGTGGCTGTTTGGGGCGACCGCCGTTGCCCTGGGGGGTGTAGCTCTCTCTGTGGTCATCGCTGCCAGGAACTGACTGCCCAGGTGGCTGCCACCTTCTCCGCACACCGTGGACCCTACCCTACCCCCCAGGCTCCCTGTCCACTGTCCACTCTGGTCTCGCCCCTTTCCCGGGCCAGGGCAGCAGGGAGGGGGTCTTGCGGCCCAGCAAGTGTGGGGTTGAGGCCCCGGGAGGGCGGTGTGGCGCGGCCCAGAGGGAGGGTGCGTGGGGGCCCTGCTCCTCCAGACTCGCTGCCCGCCCGCCCTGCCCCCCACCCCCAGGGTCAGGCCTCAGTTTCTCCTTTCTGCCGCCGGGGGTGGCCCTCCCCCAGCACCAGCCTCCCACCCGCCTGTTGCCCTCCCCAGGTCCCCACAGTGAAATAAAGCCTCCTAACCTGCATCCTGCGCCTCCTTCCTGGCCCGGGCAGGGCAGGCTTGGGCCAGGGTGCAGCGCTAGCAGCGGGCACGCGGGGCCGGCTTCTCTTGGGCAGCTGTGGGTGTACATGGGCCTGGCCCCGTGCGTGGTCAGCTCCCAGCACAGCAAGAGGGACAAGACTTGGGTGGGGCCTCGGGCAGCCTGAGCTCTGGTATGGTGGTCGTGCCTTGAGTGCTGTGGAAGCTCCAAGAGGGAGCTGGGGACCAGCCTGTGGCCAGCCCCCCTGAGTCCCTCCTAGCTCAGGCCCTCATGGCCACTGTGCTGCAACCTGCAATCGCTGCCATGCTGTCCCTAGGCCAGAAGGGGACAGGAGCCTCTCAATCACCAAGACGCCCCGAGGACACCTGGGTGACCTGCCGCCCTTCCCGTGACAGTGCCCGAGGCTGTGCAGGGTGGCCCTGTGCCAGGTCTGACCTGGTCCAACACTTCTGCTTGGCAGCTTCTGAAGCAAGGTGTTGCCGCGGCCGGTCTTGACCTGGTTCTGCTGCAGCCCCTGAGGGCGGGCATCCCTGGGAGGAGGTGGAGGATGGCCCCCTGTGACCCTATCCCCTGAGGCTGAAGGAGGAGGACTGAGATTTTGAGCCCTGCGTGGGCAACTTGGTGACTCAGGGGGACCCAGGCTCAGAAAAGTCAGTGTGGGCCATGGATGGGGTGTGGCACGGGGGTCCAGCACTGCAGAACCAAGAGCAGTGGGGTCACTTTGGGTGAGGCAGGGTCTCACTGTGGCACAGGCAGGCCTCAAACTCGCAGAGATCTTCCTGCCTCAGCCTCCTGGGTGCTGAGGTGAGTCATGTGCCACCAGGCCTTGCAGGGGTTGCTTCTTGCTGTTGTGTGTGATGTAGCGCCCTGAGCAGCCCAGGCTGACCCTCAGCCCCCACTGCGCTGGCGGCCGGGGTCATGGGCTCCAGTGTCTGCTTGGTCCCGCCTGCTGGGCAGCAAGACGGCAGAACCAGCTGTAGGCGGTTTCCTCCTGGCCACAGCCAGTGTGGCCTGCCCAGGGCGAGCGCAGCCTGGGTCTTCACCGTCACCTGCGCAGCAGCCTCCTCAGGACTTCTCTGGGCCCTGGAGGCAGCTGATGGCTGCTGTGGCCGCACAAGTGAACTCTTTTTTTTTTTTTTTGTGGGACCAGGATTCGAACTCCTGACATTGCATTTGCCAGGCAAGCACTTGTGCTATGGAGCTATCTCCCTGGCCCCAAATGAGCTTTACTCAACACATCCTACTTGCTAAATTACTGGGGCTGGTCTTAAAACTTGTGACCTTCCTGCCTCAGCCTCCCCGAGTGCTGGGGTAACAGGCATGCACTACCACACGTGAGTATTTTTTTTTCTCTTTTTTTTTTTTACTGAGTAGATTGTTGTCCAGGTTGGTTTCAGACGCCTGAACTCAAGGAATCATCCTGCCTCAGCTGCCTACGTAGCTGGACTGGTTGTGCACCGCTGCCGGGCTGTTGGTCACTTCGATGCTAGGGATGGAGCCCGGGGTTGGGGGCTGCGGCCTCGCTGTCCTCGGGATGTGTGACAGCGAGCGAGTGTGGGGCGGAAGCAGCAGTCCTGCCAGGTCTGTTAGGGCTGTGGGGCAAGAAAGCGCCTGCTCCTGCTCGGCAGACGCTGTGGTGCGGAGCTCAGTGGTTCAGGCTGCCGTGGAACCTGGGGCCCACGGGTGGGCTGGGATGCAGGGCGTTGGGGAGCGGGAGGCTCAGCTGCCTCGGGAGGACGCTGGGGCCTCGGGGCTGCTGTAGGGCAGCAGCTATAGTGCCTGCGACCCAGGCTACGTTTCGAGGACAGGGAACAGGACCCAGGTGCTCAGCAGTCGGGACGGCAGGGGCTGGAAGGTCCTGCTCATTGGCGCAGGGAGGCTGGGGCTGCCCTAGCTCCGGCTTCCAGCGGACTCAGGTGAAACTGGCCCGTGGGGTGCAGTCCACACCTCCCCAGGTTGTGACCCAGCAGTTCCATTCCTGGGTTAGAGCCAAACAGAAAGAAGACTATGTTCCTGTTGGGCTGGGGCTGTGGCCCAGAGGAAGAGCGGCGTCCATCAACAGATCTGAAAACAAAAGCAAAATACCACGTGCACAAATGTTCCTGGACACCACCAGGCACCACTCTTTGCAGGGAGAGCTCCAGCAGCTCCTACGTCTCGAAGCCAGCTAGGGGACAGGCCAAACGTGATGGGCCCATACACCAGCATATTAGTAGTATTCAGTCCTCGCGGGGGGGAGGAGGAGCCGGTGTGGCGGGCACACCTGTAACCCCAGCAAGGGATTGGGAGGCTGAGGCAAGAGGATTGTTGCTGGAGGCCAGCCTGAACATATCTCAAAAAGGGGGGGGGGGAGACCCCACAAACAAGGCACTGATACTTGCTAGGAGGATAATGAACCTTGAAAACAAAGGTGAACCCAAAGACAGGAAGCGGATGAGTGGCTGCCAGGCTCGAGGGGAGAGAACGGGAGGGCCGGCAAAGGCGTGGTAGCGACCACACTGGAAAAGTAATAAAGGCCATGGGACTGTAAAGTCAGAGCGCAGATGTATAGAGAAGACGCTGTGGCGCAGGGCCAGGGACGCGGCTCAGTGGCACAGTGCCTGCTTCCTCAAGTCCCAAGTTCAGTTCCCACACCAAACAACATTACGGCCCTGGGGGGGTGCACGCCAGCGTAACCCCAGCACTAGTCCAGGGCAGGAGAAGGCCCAGCCTGGCGTCCAGCCTGGACACTTAAGTGATTTACGGAGATCCTTATCTCAAAATGAAGATAAGACAGGTGTGCTGCACACTCACAAGCCTGGGACTGGAGGCTGGGGCAGGAGGATCACTGCATTCAAGGCCAGCCTGCCCTAAGCAAGATCCTGCCGCAAAATAAAAATAAAAAAGAGAAAAGACAGAAAGGGCTGGTTACGTAGCCTGGTGTCAAAGTGCTGGGTAAGCAAGCAAAACCCCAAAAGGCACAAAACAAAGCGAAAAGCCTTGGGCCAGGGATATAGCTCGGTGCCACACTGCCTGCCTGGCAAGCAGGGTGGAGGAACAGGGTGTTTGATTCCCCGAACCAAAAAAAAAAGCAAAGCAAAGCAAAAGATCCTGTTTCCTTCTTCAGCAACAACAACAACAAAAGACTAAAACACCGGCGAAGTAGTTTTTTGGAAATGGTGCGGGACTCCATCGTGGCTGAGACTGTGAGGAGCTGGGTTTCAGCCTCCTGGAAGTCTCCCTCATCCTAGGAAGTTTCCCAGGTCCTCCTCCTCCACCTCCTCCTCTTCCCAGCTTTCCCGCAGCCCCACGGCCGGGAATCCCAGTCGCCCACCTTAAGGGAAGCCGCTGCGGTCCAAACCAGCGTCCAATGCGCGTCCCTTCCACATAGCCACGCCCAGCCGTCAGGCCAGCCTCGAGTCCCGCCTCCGACACTCCCTCTCGGCGGCGCCCTACGGAAGCCAAAGACGGAAGACCTCACAGATCTCATAAATAATGCATGCGTCAGCAGTCTGTAAGGCGGAGCTTCGACACGGTGTCCAGTCAGTTTTATGAGTAACACAGAGAGGTGGAGCTTGGCGGGGTACGCGTGGGGAGGCGGAGTTACAGCGCGGAAGTGTCCTCCTCTAAGGCCTGGAGAGGTGGGGCCATCAGCGAGTTATTAATATTCAGTAGTTAGGGGCGGAGACTTGGGGGCTCGTCAGACACGCAGGGGGCGTGGTCATCTATGTGTCATGAATAATATAGCACGTCGGCAGGCAGTGCGGCAAGGCCTGTTGGCTTTGTGTGAGCAGGGGCGTGGCCAGCCGCACTTCATGAATAATGAAGCACGTCGGCGGGTGGTGGGGCGGGGCGTGTCCCTCGCGTTGGCGCTTGAGCCGGGAAGGGGGGCGGGGGAGCGATGGTCGCAAGATGGCGGCGCTGAAGGAGGCTCGGAGCTACGGGCTGTCGTGCGGGCGGGTAAGCGACGGCAGCAAGGTGTCCGTGTTCCACGTGAAGCTCACAGACAGTGCCCTGAAGGCTTTCGAGAGCTACCGCGCTGGCCAGGTGAGCGGCGCGGGGTCCGGTGCGGCGGGCGCTGTGGTGGGGGGCGCGGGCCGGCCTCTTGCGCCGGTCCGGGGAGCGCGGGTCCGGGGGTCGCTCGGAGGTCGGGGGCCGCGGGCGCGGTGTGGACTCGATTCCGGACCTCACCCGGCGGCGACTTCACCCCTCATGAAGCTGTGGCGACATAGGCGGGCGGCGACTGCGGGACCGGGGCGTCCGAGGTGGCACTGGGGTGCCGGGCTCGTGTAGTCTGGCCGGGTACTTGGGTAGGGTCCGTGTGCACCTGGCGGGGCGGGGACAGTGCCGTGCTGGGCCGGTGTCGGGCGAGGGTACCTGAACGGAAAGGTGGGGTGACAGTGTCTGTGTTCTGGGAAGCTGCTTTCACGTCCTGGTCCTCGCTGGGTGGGGGCACTGCTGTTGGGGTACTTATGGGTCCGGAAGTCTGGGTCTGCGCTGGGTGTGTGCCGCTTTCCGGGAGACCCCTCGGTTTGGGCCCCACTGTTGATTCTCTGGAGGGGTGGTTTGGGCAGAGACTGACAGCTGTCCTCTCGCTAAGTGGCCCTGTCTTCCTGAACATCACTGAAAAGACGGAGCGTTTGAGGGGGAGGGCAGGCTGCGACATTTCCCAAGGCACCTGTGTGTGTGTGGGGGGGTCTCTAGCCAGGTGCTTTTCTCAGGCAGCGTACTTCCGTGGCTCTGGCCACCACACCTGCTTGCCGACTCAGACTCCTCGGGCTGCTTTGGGCCCATCTGGGGAACTTTGAGACCTTTCAGTTCTGCCCACCTGGCTGGAGAGAAGGGTGGGGAGACCGCTTGAACTCCTTTTCGGGCCTAACTTTAGGACACATCTGGCGCTGTGAGCAGAAGCCCGCGTCTTCCCATTTCTGTTAGTGTCATGGCACTGGCCGCCTGGGCCGGGGACAGAAGTTGCCGATCCCCGCGGTCAGGACCTGAGGGGAAGTGGTTTGGGAGTGCTGTGCCTCCTTTCCTGGAAAGTGGGGCGCTGTGATCGGAAGGTGGCTCAGGCCGACCCTGTGCGCGCGCGCGCTGTCCGTGGGGGGGCCACGGGTGGGTGAGCAGAGTAACTCGGAAGGAATGCGGCTTTCTTCCTGCCCTGGACTTGTTCGGCACCATGAGCTCAGCTGGGAATTTCTCTTGGTTCGTGTTCCCCTGGACTCGTCCGAGCCCACCTCTCGCTGGCTTGCCTCTTCTTCGGGCAGTTTCCTTTCCCTCCTGCTGTCTCAGTTTTCCGCTTTGTGGAAAGAGGATTTCATCTTTTTCGGAAGAGCTCGTTCTCACCCTGTCTGATTCCCCACGATGAGGCTAAGGCGCCCCTGCAGGTGAGGAGGAGCAGGTGATGGTGACGTGGGGGGCGGGTGGCTGT
>PVKN010008767.1:0-24659 GCA_004027915.1 Capromys pilorides | reverse complement strand
GGAATGTTTTTCCCTATTTGGTGTGCCTTGTAATTCCATATCAGTTATACAATAGATTTTCTATTTCTGTGAAAAATGTTGCTGGGGTTTTGATATGTATTGCACAGAATTTGTGGATTTACTGATATCATATAATTCTAAATCTTCTAATTCATGAACATAAATGGATTTCCACTAGTTCATGTTTTAATTTCTTTCAGAAAACTTTCATACTGTTCATTGTCTAAGTCTTTCAACTCCTTGGTTAGGTTAATTCCTAAGAATATCATTGCTTTCGATGTTATTATAAATGGAGTTCTTTTCTTTCCTTTTCCCATTGTCTAGAAATGCAACTGATTTTTGTGTGTTGACTCTATGTTCTACTATGTCGATGGAGTTATTACTTCCACCAGCACTCTGAGGGGCATCCGATGTTGGGCTCCCTTTTTGCTAGCTAACATTGGCATTTTCATACAGCTGATTGTTTCTTCTTTGTGGCTGGCCTTTGGAGACTAGCGAGGAATCAGATAGGTTCTTGCTCTGAAGCAATTTCCAGGGTGTGGTGGAGATGAAACTGTGTACAGAGTACTTCAACAGACAAGGAGAATAAGAAATAGGTGTAGAGACATGCCAGGCACTTTGTATTACTGCACAACATTCCGTCAGTGAGAGTTTCTCACCGCTGATAGTTAACTGTTGTGCCAACTTAAGTAAAGAATTCCCAGCTGATTGGCTTAGCGTAACTCTGCCTGTGTCTGGATGACAGTTTTAATGAAGAGGGAAGATCTACCCTGAGTGTTGTTGGCATCAACAAATCAATCTATAGCTTGAATGGAATAAAAGGGAAAGGAAGGAAGGAAATCTCACTTCTGTTTCCTTGGAGAAACTGTAGTCACCATTCTCCTTGAATATCTTTCTTCTGCTGCTTTTAGGGCAGGTTCCTTACACATTTAGGTCATACTTTCCAGCCTTCCAACATAAACCCTACAGGGTCCCGGTGTGGATGCCAGTGAAAGCGAGCTCCAGACCTTGCATCTCTGACTGCCTCATTTGGCTCTGAAGTACACAGGATCCTACTGCATTCTTGCACTCTGGACTCTTCATGTGGTCATTGTAAAGCTACCTTATAAATCACATATTGTATTATATTATTTGTTACTCTAGTGAATTCTAATTGATACATTATAGAACTTGCTACTTTGTTACTGAAAGTATCTGGGGCTGAATTTTTCTTTTTGTGCAATATTTTCCACTACAAATTCTTAACAATAGTAATGTTTTTTCTGTTTCCTATTTGATCAATACCAGCTTTTGGTTCACTTTTTAGGTTTCTTTAATAAGAAAATTTTATCTAAATATATACTTTCACTGGTTCATAAGATATAAAATTCTACATAGTTTGGAATACCATGCAATATTGCAACACAACTTTATTAAATACAGCATGGTTCAACCAGGCTAAATAGGTTCAGATCCTCGAACATTTATCATTTCTTTGTGGTGAATCAAATGTTCAGACTCCTTTCATCTAGCTTTTCGAGGTACAGTACCTCGCCATCCTCTGTGGTCACCCCACGGCTTACCCCAGAGCTTCCCCCTCACTCCTCTCCAACTGTAACTGAGGTTGCATTCATCGGCTTTCATCCCTCACTCTCCACTGCTTTCACTGTTGTCCTTGTTCTTTGTATTTGATTTTTATTTTATTGATTTCCGCTGTGATTTTGTTCATATCGTTTACTAACTTTGAATTTTACCTTCCTTTTGTTGTTTTTGAATGTGGAAACTGAGATCACTCATTGTTTGAGGCCTTTCTTCCCTTATGATATAGGCCTTTACTTCTCTAAACTCCTGACTAGGACTTGTATTTGTTTTATTCACTGGTAAAAACTCCAAAGGCAAAAGCAGGAATTGGTACAGAGAAACACTAAACATATATTCACAAAATGAATGACTTGCTGCAAATCTTTACCCAAAACTCTAAATTGCTCTCGTTCTACTCCAGATAAAGCTGATTTGTTGGATGATCTTTAAGGCTGTAGACCCTATGCCTCTTCTCTAACATTCTGGGGTCTTTCCTAGGTTACACTAGCTTCTTTGCTGTTCTTCAAACATGCCAGGCATGATCTGAACTCAGGGCCTTTGCACATCTTGTTATGTGCCTGGAACTTCCACAACTCTCCACAAAGTGACATGGCTCACTCCCTCCTCTCATTCAGGCAATTGTAGAAGATTACCTATGGTCTTCCTCATCATTCTCTGCCTGCCCTCCACCTTCTTGTTCCATACACACCTACTTTCCCTCTTTATTTTTCCCCATAAGAGGTCATAGCTTTTTTTTTTTTTTTATCACCATCTAAAGGATTCTTTGGTCTGTCTGGTCTTAGTGAGAATGTGAACTCTATGCAGACATGGCTGGTGTATTTTTCTTTTTCTAGTCCTTTACTTTCTTCTGTCTCTTCTCCTGTAATATCTCCAGGCTTGTGGAGCAATGTCTTACTCGTACCAAGTATTTAAGATAGAGCATACTGTGTTTGCTTTGGCAGCACATATACTAATATAGAGCATATGAGTTGAACAAATTCACAACTTAAAAGTGATCAATGTGGCTACTGCATAGAGAATGGACTATAGGAAAGGAAAAACACAAAGGGAGAGAAATAATATGTGCTGATCCATAAGACGGAACTTGGGGGAAAACCATGGTGAGGACAACTCCTAGGATCGTTAAGCAACTTGAGTGTTGATGGTGCAATTTATTGAAACGATGATGTTTGAGAGAAGAATAGGTTTGGGAATTAGATTTTGAGTGGTTAAGTTTAGGATGTTAATGAGTAAAAATAGACAGTTGAATATAAATCTAGAGGTTCGAAGAGATGTATATTTAATTGTTTTTAGAATACAAATGGAGTTTAATGCCATGAACATGGATGAAATCATCTACAGAGAATGTACAGAGAAAAGGAAGAAGGGAAGGGAAGGAAGAGAAATAAGAAACAGAGAGGATAAGAAAAGATAAACCAGAAGCATGAGAGGAGAGGAGAGGCAAGGAGGGCAGAGCTTAAGACAAAATTTTGAGGAGTGCTGACATGTAGAGATAAGAAGCAGAAGACAAAAGTGGAGAGTGCTGATGAAGATATGTAATACAACCATTGTTAAATTTTTGTTCTTGTTTTGAGATTCTGTACTATATGTACTCTTGCCTGTTACTGTTTTTCTATATTTGTTTCTGCTGTTTTTACTCTTTAAAATAAAATATAACAAAAAAAAAAAAGTGGAGAGTGCATAGTGTCATATTAATAAGCCAGGGAAGAAACACATTTGAGGAGGACGAGAGGGCCATCACGTTGGTCAAGAGTCATAAAAAAATACTTTTGGAGTTTTCAATGTGGGGATCATTTCCTTTGACCATTTCAGCGTCAAAGTGTTGAATTTAAAAACTAAATGAGATTTCCCCACCGTTATGATTCTTTCTCTCGAGTGAAAGAGCATGTGGCAATAGAGTGCACGTCTGCATACTGTGCCCTGCAGCGCTGAAGGGGGCTGCTGAGCGCCACGGCAGAGGTGGGATGGGAGAATCAAGACATACGCCTGAGACCACACAACTAGTGGTGGCAGAGCAAGGACCTGGACACAAGGATATTTGCCCCCAAAGCTATGGCCTGCAGCCTTCCTGTTGCTTAGAAAGACTCTTCCAGTGCCTAGAGATGTCTTCACCTTTCAAGGGAAGAGAGCACCTCATGCAGAAGGACAAAGACACCCAAGGAGCAAGTGTACAGCCTGGAAACATGGAGTTGCAGAGGCTCAGGAAGCCCTTGGATCCCCTGAAGGTCTTGAGACAGTGTCCTGGGACCAGAATGATCCTACAGCTAGGTGCTGACTAACAAGAAGCAACTTTCCAATGAAAGATGCTATAGTAGGAGTATAATGTGCTGGGCCCAGGCACAGGGGTTTCCTGAGTAGGAGTGCAGGTCTGTCCCCTGCACTGCCCTTGTGCATGTACACAGAAGCAAACCTGCACAAGGGAGCACAGAATAAGCTCTGTGAAGTTAATGCTTATTTTTGTCTTCTTTTTTCATTTTTTCCTCTTGCTTTCTTCTTAATTTCTTGCAACTCCTTTGAATTTTTTTTTTCCAGTTTAGCATGCATATATCTGGTAACCTGAACAACTAAGTGGAAAACAATACTACAAAATACAACAAGTATTGTCAAGTTCATATTATTTTGTTTAGTGAAATTCTGTATCATTTCTTTTTTTAAAATGTATTTAGTACAGGGTCTACAGGGTCCCACTACGTAGATCAGACTCATAGTGATCCTCCTGTTTTCAGCCTCCCAAGCACTGGGATTACAGGCACGTGCCACCACACCCAGTCTCAATCGCCATCTCAGCGCACAGGTGCTTCAGTGCACTGAACTCTCTGGCTGGCCCCATTTCTAATTTTTTAACTACTATTTTGAATCCTTTTTTTAAAGAAAAGAAAAGAAAGCTCTGTCCATCCCACCTCAGCTCTCTGTGCATTCTTTCTCTGGCTTGGTGCTCTGGGGCCTCAGTTTACCTTTCCTGTATAGCCATTTGTCCTCACAGGGCCAGCCCACACACAGGTGTCTGTGGGGCTCTCAACAATCCATTTCTCCTGGTGAAGAAAAGAAGGCAGTCTTTACACAGAAGGCCCGTGCCATTTCTCACCCCATCTCCTCATAAAGGGAAAGCAAAAATGCCTAAGGAGTTTAATATTTTTCCACAGCAGCCCCAACTGAGACCATCAACCTCTACCCCTCCTCCACCAGCCCAGGGATCTGGAATCAAGACAATTTTTTTCCCTGAGGGAAGAGCTTTCACCCAGTGAGTCTCAGCTAGTGGCTGGCTGGTGCTTCTTCTTAGTTTGAATGCAAGATTTTAATCTGATGCATGTTCAAGATCATAGTTTGTTATAAGATCATAATGTTTCCTTGTCATTTTCAAATACGACATAAAACTGAGCAAAGTATGCATCTATATTTTCATACCTTGCTTAAATGCCATTTGTGCTTTTCTCCCCAACCCTCCATGCTAAGCTTGTCAGAGATTTTCCAGGCCTTTCCAAGCAGTGGAGGAGGATATGAGGCAGGATCAGACCTTGGCTCAACTGTGGCTTTGAGAATCTCTATCTACAGAGCAACTCTGTATTCATTCCATTCAAGGAAGTTGAAGAGGGAGCCAGATCTGACAGGCAACGCTCCCTTGAGCTGAGCTGGAAAGGGAGCCTTAGAGCCCGAAGTCAGGACCCAAGGTGGGTTCTGAGATGAGGGCGGGGAGGCGGGTGGCTCCAGGAGGGAGGTGAGCAGGACTAGGGAAGAGTAGGGCAGCCAGCCCCCTTCTACCTCCTCTCTGTTTAGCAAACTCAGAATTTATCATTCCAGACCAAGTTATCTATGGGGAAGATGTTCCAAAAGACCAGGCAAAGCCAGTTCTGGGGTTCCAACAACTTCAGGGGTGGGGTGGTGGTGGCTGGTTTTCCTAGGCATAGCTGGGACTCATGCTTCAGAACAGGCAGGTGTTTGTCCAACTGTAGACTCTAGGTCCACATGGCCTGGAGAATTTGGAAGTGTGGCTCTGGGACCTTCATTTTTTTAAAATGTATTTGGTTGTTATAGGGTCTCACCACAGCTAGGGCTTGTAGTGATCCTCCTGTTTTCAGCCTTTCCAGTGCTGGGATTACAGGTGTACATAACTATTCCCAGATTGTGTGGCCAGCTGAGCCCATCCTGGGGGTGGGGGTGGGGAGCTGGCAGAGCATGCAGTGTTGGGAATTGAACCCCGTTCCCTGTGCTTGGCTAAGCTTGCCTAAGTGGGCGCTTTAGTCTGCTGAACTATCATGCCAGCTCCAGAAACTTCATGTTTAATTAAGTGCCCAGGTAATACTCTGTTTAGAGTAGATACAAGGAACAATGATTTTCAAATGTTTTTGACCAAGAATCAAAGCAAGCCAGAATGCCAAGTGCAGTTTTCATTATAACTGTCACATACGTATTGTGGAGTACCACCTAGGGCTCTCCTTGAAAGAAGAGCAGTTCTCTCCATTTTGGCTGAGCCTGACCCTATTTCCATGTACCGAGAGGTACAGAGCTGGCTAGGACTTCAGTTGGTTTTAAGCAATGCATAAAGGTCTAGCTGAGGTGCTGGTGGTAGTCTTTGAAGACAGCAAGCATGTTTCCCTGGAAGCCTCCTCCTGCTGCTCTTTAATATGAGCCAGGTTGAGGCAGGGTGAAGAGCCAATGCTCCATGCTGTCTCCTGTGATCAAACGTCAAGATAGAGGCTATGACTTCCTGGGGCTTGAAAGGTTACACATCAGAGCTGAAGCACTGACCCCAAAACATCCGATGCTATCTCAATTGCGTTATGCAGATTTCTCTCTATATCCTTCTCTCTGCATATTGCAAAGGAAAATTCAGGCCTCCTACCTAGCTCACAGGACTCACCTACTCCTGCCATTCTCAGTCACCCATCTTCAAGTCACTCCGTTCTTCATGAATGAATAAAACTTGAGTTTGGTCCTGGGGCAAGGCCTTTGTTCCAGATAGCCATCACCATGGCTAGACTTGGGACTTTTTGGTTCCTCAGAACTACAAATTTCCTAGTGTCTTTACTCCCACTATAGTTTGAACTTAGAGTAGTAGATTAAAATTAACTTGATGGAATTCCAATAACTTATCCATGGGATTTCAAATATAAACTTCCTGGACCAAGGTAAGGGTCAGAAATAGCTTTTGCAACATATGTCTATAAAACTGCAGTAAAATTGAATAGCAAGTTTCCATTCTATGAGTGAAACACTTTGATACACGTTTTTCTAAAAGGAATTTTGGTTTTGGCTCAATTAAGATGGTTCCCTGACTTATTCACAATTGTGTCCTGCAGTTTGGAAAAACTCTGGCATGGTGAAGCTCAACAAATGTTTCATGAATGAATGAATGAATGAATGGATGGATGAATGAATGAATGAATGGTTACTGGAGTTTAAGGCAAAAGGGTCCTCATAGATCCTGCTTGACCACCTGTTTCAAAGCACCAATAAAGGAGATGCACAATGGTGAAGGGCAGCAAAGGAGCTTTAATCAGCGCAGTCAGGCTGGGAGGGATGGATAAAGAGGCTCATGATTTGTTTTCTAGAGGCTGACAGAATCTTTGGGGTTTTATAGAAAAGGAGAAGCAAGCAGGGGTTGTGGCAGCCAAGGTAATCCTGGGGCAGTCTGGTCTGGCTGCCCAGTCTCAGGCCCAGTTCTGTGAGGTTCTGGCAGAGCCCTCATCACTGAGGGGGCAAGGGCTCTGCTTAGTGGAGTGGACCTCTGCTCACATCACGGGGTGATGTCTCCAGCCTGAGGGGTGACCTAAGCCTGGGGTTGTCTTTATTTTTCTGCTCTTCCTGGAATCCAAGGTGATTGTAGGTTTACGGTAATGGAGATTTTTAAGTATTTCTCCTGGGGCTCAGGAAGTGTACACTGTAAAGGCTGGCAGGTACATGTCCCTGAAAATTAGTTGCTCTAATCTCAATATCTTCTGTCTTGAACAAGGACAAGATGTGATAGGTATATTTATGGCTAATAAACCTTGTATTATAGATGTTCCTTAAATGATTCAGATGGCTACACACGGAGCTGAGCAGGAATCTAGCTCAAAGTTTAAGGATATAAATGAGACAGATGAGAAAAAAAAGATGAGAGCAGAGCTGAAGCTTCATCCTACCTTTCATTTCTCACTGGGCATCTGCAGGTCCAGTCTTTAGGTCCTTGTTACAGAACAAATGCATAGCATTTTAATCAGTAAAAATACAGATACTGCATTAGATGACTTGAATTGTACTCCTGATTTCTCTGGTCTATTGAAAGCAGAAGTGAGTGCTTAACATTTTTTCCTCTCTTTTTCATACTTATTTTGTTTCTGCATATTATCAACTTTTTATTTTTGAATATCACAAACTTCCATAAATAGTTTTTAAACATATTTTTCTGAATGCACCTAACAAATTTTTTTTTTCGGAACTGGGGATCGAACTCAGGACCTTGCACTTGCCAGGTAGGCACTTGTGCCCCTGAGCTATCTCTTTGGTTCCACTTAACGAATTTGACAAAAAGACAAGTATCCCATTTATTTGCATTATAACAGCTTTAAATGAACAGCCAGTTAACATATGCTTAAAATTATTAGCTACAGAAGGCAATGAAAAAACTTTAATGCATTAATCTGAGGACATCCTACCATTATGCACACATTTATGTAACACTACTAGTAATGACCCTGAAGCACAAGAAAATGGAGATGGACACTTCCTAGATGGCAAGTTATGGGACTAGACATCGTCACCCCCCACCCCCACCATTGTCATCACTGCTGAGAACAAAGCTACTGTCTGTGGACAGGAGCCTCTCTTCCTTCACATTCTCCAAAGTCCCCTTCTCATCAGAATCATCAAATAGCTTCTCACCGCAAACCCCCTTATCAAACTTCTCAATGGAGTTGTCATCTTTGAACAACTTTCCCCTACATCTTTGTCTTTTTCATCTACATCTTTGCCTTCTCTTTCATCTGCACCTTCCTCATCTTCCTTTCCACATGGGTATTCAAACAGCTTTTCATCTGCATCATATACATCCTCTTTTACATCAGCACCTTCAAGCCTTTCTACATCTGAATCTTCTTCAGCCTCTGGGTCATCTGATGCATCAGAAAATGAGTCATAGCTGTCCTCTTCATCCTTTTTGTCTGACTTTTTATCAAAATCTCTGTCGCAGTATTCCACATCTAACATTCTTTTGGAGCCTTCAAATTCTGATTTGTCTGTGTCATTTTCTTCTAACTCTTTATCAAGAAGGTTGTTGAGAAAATCATCAGAGCTATACTCATTAACATCTTGGTCAGCACCACTTTCTTCTAATTCTTTTGCTGAGCCATCTTCAGACTTTTTCTGAGGGATTTTCATCAGATTCTCTCTTGGAGTCATCCTCTTCAGATTCCTTTTTGGGGCTGCTCTCTCCTTTGTACTCCTTGTTGGCATCATCCTCTTCAGACAGGGCTTGTCTTAACACAACTTTTTTGAGCCTCTTTTTAGATTCTCTTTCAACTCATTTCTAGGATTATCCTCTTCAAACACTTTTTCAAGGCAGTTTCCTTCAAGCCTTTCTTTCTCTGGACAACCCTCCTCAGTTCTTTTCCAGGGCCACCATTTTTGTGCTCTTTTTCAAGGTCACCTTCTTTTAGATCTTTTCCAGACACATCTTCTTCAAATTCTCCCATCTTCTGTTTTATTTTTCATTCTTTTCATGAATAGGTTCCTCAAATACCATCCCAGTTTCAGCTTGTTGAGTATTCATTTTCCATGTGCTCCAGGGCTCTGAAAAATGCCTCACTCTAGAAGGCACTGCTGTTTCTGAAGCACTAACAGAATCTGAATGCTGAAGGCTTCTGTTAGCCTCAGGTGCATCGAGAAATGCTTCCCATCCTTTTAGCCTTTCCTCCCTTTCTCTTGCAGTCTCCTCCACCTGATAATCTGTAGTCCCATCTCATGCTTGAGCAGTGATCTGACAGCCACCAAACACCTTTCATCAAGTGTCTGAATGCAATAGTCAGCTTTTTCTGGATCCCTAAAGGACACAAAGGTCACACCATCAGGATGCCTATCAAACAGGAGAAGCTTCTTAATTTGCCCAAACTTTGAACACTATGTGAACATCTTCTCTGATATCATTCAGCACCAGTGGATCATCCTCAAAATCTGAAGGGTGAAACATGTTTTTGATGTTGACAACTCATACATAGAGCATTTGGGGTGGTCTGGTTCTCCTCTCAGATCTCCAATCCAGCTACTTTTGTTGCAGAGACAGCTTCTTCTCATAGTCTTTGCACTTCTTTTTTGAGGCATCATATTCCCCCTTCAGTTGAGATTTTGCCACCTCAACATGTAATTTATAGCCTCTAATTTCACCTTCGTCCAAAAGTTTCAATGCAAGTTCCATGGATTCTCTCTTCAAATAACAACAAAGTCCATCTCCTTTAAGATTCCTTGGTTAAGATTGCCAATATTTTGGCCCTAGTCCTTCAAGGTCACTGAGGACTCAGGACATAAGAGAACCTGTGCTATAACATCCTATAACTCAGTGGTTTCACAAATTTTCTGTTCAAGGAGATTATGGGACCACAGAGGAATGGGATTGACAATGTATAGTGTGCCTAAGGATAGTCACCTAGGGAGAAAACATTCTCTTGGGCCTTCACAGAGAGCAAACTGGTCAAGCAATGGCCGTGACTAATCCAGATGGCTGACACTGACAACAGTTCTACAAAGCACTGTACATGGTTTCAAAGTAAATCCTGAGGGGTTTGACTGACATTGGGAGATACAAAAGTTTCATGTTTCGTTATACAGGTCTTGCTTTAACTTGCCCTTAGCCACCCAGCAGAAAAGTTTGACCACAAGGCATAAAACGTAAAGCTACATTAGTATGCTGAATTGTAAAAGGCTTAAATCAACAGCTTCTGACATTGCCAGTTCTGCCAATAATCCATTGCAATTATGGAACACTGGACTATGTATACAATTATCTCTTAGTTCATTGAGAAGATATTTTTTGTACCAACAATGATTACAAAATTATCATGTCTACATCCTGTACTCTGTATAACTCCTATGAGGACAACATGCATTGTGTCAATTATTGAGAATGTACTGCTAATGTGATTTGAAAATGTCACATTATTTCTTATTAAAAGAAAATAAATGTAAAAAAAGATTTCCTTGGTTATCTTTGTAGAATTTACTTTAAGTTCTTCTGCTTGAGGATCTCTTGTACTAATACCAACCTTGGACATAAACTGTACAAATTCATCCACTGTGAAGTCTGGAGGCAAACCAGACACATACACATTTGCATTTCTGTCTTCTTTAATATGAAATCATCCTGAGTCATCCATTCTTTTCTCACCCCTCTTTCTGGGATCAGTAGATTCTGGGGTTTTCCTTTTGGAGGCTCTTCTGCATCTTTCCTATTGGTGTCAGGGACATGGGTAGTAGAACTAGATGCACCATCACTAGCAAAGCCATGATTCACCTGATATGGAGCAATGACATCTTTAGTGATCTTGGGGAACCAAGCCTTCTTCTCCAGGTCTCGGTTTCTGCACTGGGGTCTTTTTGAGTATCATCCTCTTTGGAGTCTTGGTACAATTCCTGCATTTGCAACTGCTCATCAAACTTGTCATTCCTATTTAAGTTGGCACAGCTCATGTTTCTTACCCAGCAGGGCTCAGGCTCATGGAGTCTTCCGTGATGCTGACAACTCCACAGGGCTTTGGCATCTCTGCTCAGTGCAGGCGTGGATGCTGCCGACCTGGTTTGAGGCCACTGTGGCTCCTGAGGCAATGTCAGGAAAAGATTTGAAAATGAAGCCCCCTCAGGTTCATGCAGTTGCTATTGTTGGCGTGGTGCGATATTGTGGCACAGATGGTGTTAACATGCTCACGAGTGACCAGTGTTTCATAAATCTTTGATCACTTTTCTGAGCTTACATCTGAATGACTAATTTGAAGACAACTTTATACAATATAACAACTATCCTTGAATTCCTATCATTTTGTCTAGTGAAATCTTGTATCACTTTTAATTTTTTAAAACTCTTTTTTAATTCTCTTTTAAAATTAAATAGGTGTAATCAAAGTTTTAAAAAATGTTTATCAAGGCATTTGTTTATCGTAAGTTTAATATCTGTATAGTATAGATAGCAAATAACCAGGTTATTGGTTATGGAAACCAGTATATGAACACATTTCCATGCCTCATTTTATTAAAATCATTTTCCATAAAAAGGTATCATTTAGTGGGCCAGGGAGATAGCACAGTAGAGTAAGCACCTGCCTGGCAAGTGCGGGGTCCTGAGTTCAATCCCCAGTACTGAAAAAAAAAAAGTGAAAAAGGTATCATTTAAAATTCTGAGATCTGAGGCCAGTGAGATAGCTCAGAGGTCTAAAGCTCCTGCTTAGGCAAACTTAGGCAACTGGAAGGACTGCAGTTCGATCCCCAGCACCACATGCTATGTCATCCCCATCCCCATCCCCAGGACAGGCTGATCTGGCCATAACGTAAAAAAAAAAATCTGAGATCTAATTACTCCCCCATTCCCTCCCATTCAATTTCCAACAGTTTGCACATGCCCCAGTACCTGGTCATCTTCATTTAAAGGGCAACCAACTGACACAAGAGAACAAGGGGGTTCCGTTTCAATTTCTTCATTAATTAAAAGATATATGGCACCTGGTGGTAGTAGAAGGTTCTACAGGGATCTGACATGTGCTGACTCTAAAGACTGACACTGTGGAGGAGACGAATTTCTAGGAAGAGCATGTGGAGAGCTAACAGTCATGCAGGCACAGTCTATTCAGATATAGTAAGTTCAGGTTGCTGCTTTGGTGAAATGTTGGGAAAGGACAGACAGGTGCACTTCTTAAAGATTTATAGGACAAACAAGGAGTCTTGACTTAATCTTTACAGTGAATAGCTGCAGGAAATTTTCAATTACAAGAATACATTGTCAGATGTTTCCTTTATGAAGCTTACTGGACAGTGTATAGAAGACAGGAGAATACTCACGCTGGGCCAACAGCAACACAGCTTTAGGAAGCTGTGGAGGACACCTGGGCAACTTTCCATGAAAGAAGATCAGTTGTCCCCATTTGGGCTGAGCCTGACTCTACTTCCTTGTATTGATGTGTACAGAGCTTGCTAGGACTTTTTTTCTTATCGCTTTGATTGGATTTAGGCAATGCATGTAGGTCTAGCCAAGGTGCTGGTGGTACTCTTTGAAGATAGAAGGTGTATTTCCCTGGAAACCCCCACCAACTGCTGCTCTTTAATATGAGCCAGGTTGAGGCAGGGCAAAGAGTCAACACTCCATGCTATCTCCTGGGATTGAGCCTTGAGACAGAGGCTATGACTTCCTGGGCTTGAAAGATTACACATCAGAGCTGAAGCACTGACCCAAAAACATTAGATACTATCTCAATTGTGCAATGCAGATTATTCTCTGCATATCCTTCTTTCTGCATATTGCAGAGGTAATTCCAGGCCTCCTACCTAGCCCAGCTCACAGTACTCACCTGCTTCCTGCCATTCTCAGTCATTCATCTTCATGCCACTGCTTTCTTCATGACTGAATAAAACCCAGGTTCAGTCCTGGATTTAAGCCTTTGTTCTGGATAGCCATAATGATGGCTGGACTTAGGACCCCTTGGCTCCCCAAAACTACAATTATGCTTTAGTGCCTTTATTCTCTCTGTGGTTTGCCATGGAAGTGGTAGATTGAAATTAACTTGATGGGATTCTAATAACTTATCCATGGGATTACAAACATAAACTTCTTGGACCAAGATGAGGACTAGTGTATTAGTTAGGGTTTTACTTAGAGGAACAGATATTATCACAAGATATACAATGTATAAGGAATTACAAGGTTGGCTTACAGCAGTCAGCCACAAAGTCAGATGAGGAAGCGTGCAGAGGGCGTCTGCACATCCCGGACTGAAGAATTCAGTCTCAAGGTCTGGAGCTCACTGCAGTGTCCCATGCAAGTCTCTATTTGTCAGCCAATGGGTGTGTGATGGAAGACTAAAGAGTCTGCAATGGACGCTGAATAGTCTGAGACGGATGCTGAAGGATCCAGGCCAGATGGTGAGGAGTCTGCACTGCAAGCCAGGCAATGAAGTCCAAGCCAAAAGTGAAGACTGAAGCTCCTCTGAGAAAGTGGAAGTTTGATCCCTTCCTCAGCCCCTTTGTATAGTCTTTTCTGCTGAGTCACTCTGGGGCAGTCCCATTGCATCCTACAGCAGGCCCCCTGACTCCACCAGTAGGAAGCCAAGTTGACACAATGCATCAACCACTACTAGGAAGGGCTCTTCATAAAGGAAAAAAAAAAAAAAAAAAACGATTTCCTGGATTAAGACAAATGGTAGGAAAAAGGAGAAGAAAATCTATGGAAGACTTTCTTGTAATTTATTAGATGTAAACCAGAGTAGAAATTCTTAGATGTCTGGCTTGAACAAGTAGATGAATAGTCCATGGCTGTTAATTTTGAAATGTCAACTTGAGCTCTGGGTAGGAATGGTTGACATGAGACCCAAAACTGAGGAGGGAAGACCCATTCTGGTTGGAGGTAGCCCAACCAATAGGCTTATGTCCTGGATGGGATAAAATGGAAAAGAGTTTCCCGTTCTTTGGAGGAGCTTCTTCTTGGATACTGCTTTTGGATGTTAGTCTCAGGCTTCCAGCCCAGACTCTTTTGCCTCACAACATACATCTTTCAGCTAACAACAGGACCCTTCAGTGAGGGCCAGGTCTTCCACCTTTGACTGGATTACTAGGCCAATGACAGCCATTCCTACTGCACTGCCCACACCTGACTCAACAGACAGCTGTTCTAAGCCTACCTTGCACAGTTTCTGTATATGAGGCTAAATAGCTCACCTACTATGGTCAAGGAACAAGTGGAAGAAACAAGCTTTGCACAATTACTCGATTTCAGGGGCCACAGTGCTGTGCAGCCTTCATCCCAGCAGCGACTACTGAGTTAGTAAAAGGAAAATCACCACACAGCAATGTTCTGCACAAGGTGCAGGAAAGTACTGACATAAGGAGTTGTCACATGTCCTGTCATCCTGTACAGAGTGTGAAGGTTCCCGTACCTACCATTTATCACCACCTAAGGCAAGTGTAGCACAAAGCGAAGAACTCAGGCTTATTTATTTATTTTTTTGAACAGAAAATTATCATTTATTGAAATAGAATAATAGAAACAAAAACCTATTTAAAACAATCACAAAATTTACAAATAAATTGGTACAAAATAAATGAGATTGTAAATCTACAACATCATCTGAGTTAGAAAATGCATCATAACAATCAGCTCTTGAACCCTATGCACTTGGCTTGTGCTTATTGCTGTCACACAGTTCTGAGTGCGGTGCTCAGAAAGCCTGCCCTGCTCCAGGCACGATGTGCACACCACGCCGGGTGCAGGGTGGGTAAAGGCCCAGGTGAGGCAGTGCTGCCCCTGGGCCTCACCACCGAGGCAAGCGTAGGAAGGGCCCAGGGGGAAGGCAGCTCCCACGGTTTGTGGAGGTGGACTCTGACATCCCAGGTGGCAGTAGAGGCCATTGCTACAGGACCAGGTCACTGACCAGGCTTGGGAGGAGGAAGGGGAGGGCAAGAGGTTGTGGTCTCACAGCCACACTATCCTGCTGCACCAGGGAAGACCCAGCCACCAAAACCACTTCAGGACTTCATGGGGGCCTGGAGAGGCCCACCCCAAGACAGGAGACCCAGTTCTGCTGTCCTTCCACACTCTGGTCCTTAGGAGGGAGGGGGCCCACTCCAGGGCTGGGACGCCAGGCCGAAAGAAGAGCAGCATGATTTTAAATGAAGTGTAACACACCATTGCCATCTCACCCAGTTCAGTGACAGCAAACCCTACGTTCAGTGGCTGAGGGGCTGCTTAGTCATGGATGGGGACTAGCAGAAGAGGTGGATATTAAATAATATAAAACAAAACATATACATGTGTGAATATAAAGGACTGCAAAAACAAGTCAGTGGATCAAGACAGTCCACCTGCAGACGTCAGATGCAGGAAGTCAGGAATGGGAAGCTAGGGTGGGATTCTCTGTGGGAGGAGGCACTGGAGGCCTCCCTTCTCCACTGCTCCTCTGTCTAGGGCTGGGACACAGACTGTTTGTGCTACTCTAAGAGCCTGAGTGTCCAAAGATTAGGATGGGCACCTCAGCCCACCAGACCCATGATAGTTCTCTTCAAGTGTGGTTTCCTATGTGAAACCACACTGACCAGATGCCAGGAAACACCAGCAGGCATGCCCAGGGACACGAGTCAGAACCCATCTGTCCGCATGAGCCACCCGGCGCACACAGGTCTTCCTTAGAGCTCAGATTTATGATAGCGCTGCTCTGGAAGGACTACGAGCTCTTGGTGGGAGTGTGGGGGGCAAGGAGAGGAGAATCAGAGCCAGAAAAATGCCATCCTTCTGGGAACAGAGTCATGAGGAACACACATTCTGGGGGTGCAGGAATGCGGCACGAACACCAGCAGAGCACAACTCTAGGATAAAAAGTAAAGGTTCTGACCCACTGAACAACCGTTATAGAACTAACCCTGAGATGAGTGTTTTAAAATATGGTTCCAGGCTCTGATATCTTCCCTGAAAGAATTTTTATTCCCATCTTAGAACTGAGGAGCCTGAGGCACAGAGAAGCTAAGTAAATTGAACAAGATTAAGACCAAATAGAACTGGGATGTAAAACCAGATCTAACTCAAAACTGTGCCAAGTCCCATTCCACATGCCTTTTCAGTACGTACTGTCACTCAACAAAGTGTAATGCCTAAGAGACACAGGAGGTTGAGAGTCTCCACTGTATGGGAGCTGCTGATGTATCCCTGAGAATCATCCTCAGGATGATGAAGGGCCAGGTGAACAGCAGAGGGCACAGAAGCTTCCCAAATGTTCCCCAGGTGTGCAAGCAGACCCACTAGGACCCTGCTCTGACTTCTGGCAGCAGAGCAGGACAGGCGGGATTCCCAGCCTTCAAGCCATCTTGATAGAACCCAGGGCACTTCTTACGCCCCCTCAGAACCACAGTCTAATCCAATGCTCAGGCATAACCGTGGCTCACAGTTTCAGCAAGCAACCCAAGGCAGCCTTCAGGACGGCCTGTCAGTGTGGCCCACTTCCTACATCACTCAGCTCTAGTCATCCATCCTTGGTGGTCAACCAGCACCACAGGGAGGGGCCATCCACCCCTCTTGTACTCCTCCATCAGTATCTCCCTCTCCTCCTTACCCAACAGGTGGGCAGACCTTTATTTTCATGTCAGCCTTGGGGAAATGCCAGCTTTCAAAGGCAGACTTACATGCGATAAATAGAACAACCCCTCCCTCGGTTTGTGAGATGTATCTTTTGGGCAGTGGAGCTGAGGAACAAGAGTGTTTTCTTGTGCTTGCCGAGGCCACACATGAACAGTCACAGAGCCCTGGGCAGAGAGACTAAGGGTTTTTCGAGAAGGAATGAGGGTGGAATGCTGCAAGGGCCAAGCCTCCAGGCTCCTCAAGGACAGTACCTGAGGAACTTGGCAGTTGTGGTTAGGCATACAGACCCTGACATCTTGGATTTGAGTCAAGGCTCCTCTCCACAGTAATTCTATGTCTATGACCTTGGGTAATGTACTTGAGTGCTTTGGGCCCCCTCCCAAAATGGGGATAACACTGGGAATGGTTATTCTATCAGAACGGACTGAGGAATAATTGAAATATTTCAGGGGTGTACTAGCATGGGGTTGGCACGAGTTAGGTGTGACAAATGTAAACCATTACTGAGGTTGGAGTAGGGAGGAATTCTCTGTCTGTCTGTCTGTCTGTCTGTCTGTCTGTCTGTCTGTCTCTGACTGCCACGAGCCCTTTCACCAATCAGCAAGGAATCAGGTAAACTTCTGAAAAAGGTACATGATGCCCAAAGCCTATACGACGTGGCCACTTGAAGCACTTGAGATCGTGTCAGGGTTTGGGTTGGCAACAACTCCATACATTGCTATAGGAGATATTTCAATTAGGTGCCTCCTCTTCATCTCAAACACACCCCAATGCCAGGGGTTCTTCACTCTCTTCGTTTTTGTTTTTATTTTTATTTTGAATCTTGTATGCTAAAGATCCCAAACAGTACAAATCTGCTGTGTTATATACTTTACTTCAGGGGCTTTCTGAACATCAGTATCTGAATCCCATTCCTCACCATCAGACCAAAAGAGTTGAATCTTCTCTATCTGAAGTCACACCCACAAAATCCTAAGCGGCAGAGGAAGTCTCTTCCTCTGGATCACACTTGGACAACTGCTGTTCCAAACAATGTGTGGGAGTCAGTATTCTCATCAGAACTGCAGCCCTAACAATTCCGTGGGGTGATAAAAGGAGCCATGTTACCCACCCCCTCCCCATACATCTAATAATAGCAACAAAGCCAGCTATCTCTTCTCTGTGGGCACTGTGTTGCAGACACTGTGCTAAGTTCTTTACATGCAGCATTTATTGAATTCTCCCAAGCCCTCCGAGATGGTACTGTTACACCAATCTTCACATCACAGATGAGGTGCTAAGGCACACAGAAATGAAGGAACTTGTGCAAGCTTACACAGCAGGTAAGTGGTTAAGATTCAATCCCACACCTAGAACTGGGCAGTCAATCAATGTATCTTTAGTTACCTAATAACATGCCAGGTATCGTACTCCTGTCTCCTATGTTGATATCCTAAATACTCTAAGAAATACACTCTGTATTTGAGTGGACGTAAGTTATAAACATTCTGAATCTTCTACCCTGTGTCAGCCCTTTTCTTCCAAATGAATTTACATGAAAACAGTGCTGAAAGACAGAGAGTGGTCCTAGATCGGCCACTGTATACAAATATCTATGACAGAAAATGACCTCCCTGTCTCCCAACCACAGCCAAAGAACCTTGGTGTTATTACTGAACTGTTGCAAAGGATTTTGGGATTCTGCCTTATTGGGGGCCTGTGGTCGAGATCCACAACTACCTGTATGATGGTATGGCAAAAGAATGAAATACCTTCCATGTGAACAGTTACGTGTTGCTTCTGAGGGAACCACAGTGAGGTACAAGTTAGCAGAGAGGCGCCTCTGGGTCTTATGCTTTTGTATAACAATTTAGTAATTCATAAAATGAGGCTGTGAGGTCAATGCCTCAGGATAGGCTAAGATCAAGAGTTTCCCCTGAGCCATTATTTTATTAGCCAGTGCATGGGGGAAGGGAGGTAGTGAGTTATTCCAGAAACAATAAAGGTTGTGTGGGCTACACAGAAGAACACAACATTCTTGCAAGGTGAAGGGGGGAGGGTTGGGAAGTGGAGGATGATAATGAGGAAACTGTAGTCTCCACAGGTGAAACTTCTTACTATGGCTACTACATTGCTTTAAAGAGCCTTATCAGCCTTAGCATGGAGGGGGTTCATGTTGGAGTTCCTTCCTGGTTTTCATCTGGCCCAACAAGTCTAAACTTACAATCATAAAACCACAGTATTGGAATTCCACCAAGTTAATTCCAATCTACCACTTCTAGTGCAACCCAAGGCAATAACAAAGACACTCAGATATATATATATATATATATATATATATATATATATATATATATATATTATTGGGGAGCCAAGGGGCCCTAGATCCAGCCATGAAGATGGCTTCTGGAGCAAAGAGAGTGTGACCCAGGGCTGAACCCAGGTTTTATTTATTGGAGAAGGGGGAGTGGCTTGCAAAAGGGAACTGTGGGAGGAAGGTGAGCACTGTGAACTCGGCTAAGTAGGAGGCCTGCATTCACCTCCGCCATATTCAGAGGATATGCAAAGGAAGTAATTTGTATTATGCTATTGAGATAGTATCTAATATTTTGGGGATCTAGGGCTTCAGCTCTGATGTGCAATCTTTCAAGCCCCAGGAAGTCATAGCCTCTGTTCTCAAGGCTCGATCCCAGCTGACAGCGTGGAGCATTGGCTTTTTGTCTTGTTATCAGGGAAACACATGTGCCATCTCCCAAAATTACCACCAGCACCTCGGCTAGACCAATACACATTGCTTAAGGACAATTGAAAGGATAATGAGAAGTCCTAGTCAGTTCTGTACATTTCAATATGGGGGAATAGGGTCAGGCTCAGTCAAAATGGAGACAGTCGCTCTTCTTTCAAGCAGAGCTGCTCAGGCGGTCCTCCACAGTGACCTGTGAGTGTCACACTATTGCTAGCCTTAGGGCTTCAGCTGTGCCCAGAAGGTGGGAGATTTCCTCATTACAAGCTGACTGAAAGGGCAGGACAAAGAAAGGCTCGGGTGTCCCCTAGACTCAATTTATAATTGTGCTCCCTGACACCCACCTGCCTCCTGCTCACTTCAGAAGGTGGGTTCAAGGACAGAAAGGTGGGATATGAACCAGATATCCTGTTCTCACTTCCTGGGGGGAGGGCGTGCTCCTCTGGAAGTGTGTACCTCACAACTGGCCCAGCAGCACAACAGGTTGAGAGTGCAGGGTGGTCTGGGTGCTCTGTGGGAGGAGTGAGGGGAAAAGAACAGGAAGTGCAGAGCCACCTGCAGGAGGACTGAGCAACCTCGGGAGGGAGGAAAACTGGCTGTGGCTGAGAGGAAGGTGGGAGGGAGCAGGCAGGGAGAGGGCAGCCCCACTCTGTTAGCCTGGCTGCTCTCCGGGATGGTGGCCCCACCTCCCAAGGCACTCCCTGCAGCTGCTGGACTAGACACAAAAGTGTGAGAGACAGAGACACTACCGTTTCTGCTAGCTTGTGCTTCGCCCTGCTTCCCATCACCAAGAGGCAATTTGTAACAAAAGCCAGGACAGGGGTTCCATGCTGCTGTCTGTGTTTTCCAGGTAAGTGATGTTTTTCACTTTACCTCCAAGACAGAAGGCAGTGGACAGAAGGGTAGGAGAGGGTGACCTGGGATGGATTTAGCATAGTCTGGAAGCAGCAAAAAGAGAGTGTCAGGGGCCAGGAGCTGGGACATCAGGAGGCATCTGCATGTGAGGTGGGGAAGCTGGGGCTGCACAGGTCCACTGGTGGCTGGTGGTTGTGGACAAAGTTCTGGGGAAGGGCTGTGCATCCATGGTGCCAGGTGACAGCACATCCAGAGAGCAGAGGGACAGCCATGCCACCGTGTCAGTGTTCCTCTTCCTGACCAAGGATGTTTGCGCAGACTTTGCCAGGAAATCTCACCCTGGGCTGCTTCCCTCCTCCTGGTCTCCTGATGGTTGAGAGCCTTTGGTAGCTACAGAGGGAGAAAGCAGGACACACACACCACTGGGGGTTGGGCTTCAGTCAGAGACGAGAGCCCCTCTCTGAGAGGCCATCTCCTGACAGGCTCCGAGAAGGGGTCAGCTAGTGGGAGGTGTACGCCACCCTAAGGAGGCTCACCAGTGGCCCCAAGGCAGGGAACAAGGGACAGGCTGCAGAGAAGGGTGCACGCCCTGGACGTGGCATAGGGAGAGGGGGAGGCAAGCCGTCTGCAGCCCAGATCCATAACAACTTGCAGTGTCTTGTCTTAGAGACAGAAAGAGATCTCAGAAATCTGTTTCAGACAAGTCCAGCGTCCCATGGCTGTCCCCGCTGGAGGTCACAGTGCCCACCAAGTGCGCTAGTCTGAGTAAGTACTGAGGTACAGAATAAGTCAGGAAGTTTGTCAGCTGCATGTCCCACACACAGACAGACACACTTCTGCTCCCTGAGGTGAACGGTGCTGAAATACTTCAACCCTGGTTTTCTGTCAAGAAGAACACAGCCACACAGTGACATGCTGCAGAGACAGCAATAAGAAAAAGGAGAGATCTCTCTTGGTTTCTGGACAAAAGGACCACGAGGTGCTAGACCTGGTGAGGACCATAGCGTGTCCTCCCTCAACCCTCAGCTGCCGTAGTTTGGGTTGAGAGCCAAGGCCCCTCCCCATGGCCCCTGCCTGTGCACGCACAGTAACTGGGTGACAAGCTGGTCGGGAGCGGCCACTGTGAGGAGATGGGGATGTGAATGTGACACACAAGTACAAGAGGCGCTTCTTATCCCTGCTGAGATAGCATCAGAAAGTGTCAAGGGCAGGGAGGGGACTTGCAGAAGAGCCACCACGCAGTGACTCCCACTCCTGACCATCCCGCGGTGGTGACTGCGTCCCGGCTCTGAGGGTGAGCCCTGGCCTCTCTCTCACCAAGGGCCATCTGGGTCAATGACAGCAGGGAGGAGCCCAGCGGTGAGGCCCCGTGGTCAAGGATCCTTGGCCTAGAAAGCATAAGGGCCTTTGGTGCCTGCAGAGAGCAGAGTCTTCCTCTCAGGGCGCTGTGGCTGCTCTTGGCTGAAGCTCAGAGCAGGCCTCAGTCTGGAGGCCACAGCTGGAAGGCAGTCCGTAGGGTGAGTCAGGGAGCTTTGAAATTAGAGAGATGTCCCAGGGCTGTGGAAGCCATATGGCTGTGTGGGCAGGCAAGTAACCTTGTTGGGCCTCAGTGTACTGATCTGTAAAATGGAAATAAAAATAAAAAAATAATAATAACAATGGTTTCTATTGTAAAGATTGCTGGAAGGAATAAATGAGAATATGTTCGAGATATGTCCACCATAATGCCTGGCTTACCACCTGTGTCTAGAAAGATGGAACTGTTACTAAGACCTGGTCTAGATTCTCAACTGGTTCTGTCCAGGCCAGAGCCAGTGATAGAACTGGCCAGAGCCAGAGAGGCCCTCAGCAGTCTGCTCCTTAATCCAGCAACTCCTATAAAATGTGTCACTCACACAATCCTTATTAACCGACCTCACTAGGCTCTCTGTGTCTTCAAGCCCAAAGAAAGTCAGCTTGAAAACAAACCCCAGGTGGCTCCTGGGGTGTTATATAAAGCCTCAAGCCTGTGCTTCTCAAATTAGGAAAGATGCCCTCTGTGGGCACTGGGGATACACTGATGGAGGACTGATGTCATGGGGCATGTAGGGCACACCAGGGGTGCAGATGAGATATTTCAACCAAAGGTAATTTATGCTATGTTTTATTAAAACAAACATGGCATGTAATGTCAATCATAGTAAATGTTTAAAATGAAGCATTATTTCAAAGGCAACTCAAGTTCCCAGTGGGCACCCTCTTCTCCAGGACTCCTGTGTTCACCTCCCTGGCAGTTACAGGCTCTCCCCTGCGAAGACTTGAGAAGCTCTGCACGGGCAGTGAGAAGCAGCTGGGGTCTTCTAGAGGAAGACCTCACTCACTCTTCCACCTTGGCAGGGGTTACTCCTTGTCTTCTGAGGAGGTGGCCTCCATAGGCTGCCGTGGTCATGGCCCTTGCAGCAGGGACAGAAGGTGCCAGCTTGGTTTCCAGCTTCTTGTCCAGAGGACACTGAGAGTGCGTGGGTGGTCCAGGACTTGTTATCTGCTGTCTCCCCTGGCCTCCCTTATGCAAACAGAAGATGCATCTGCCAAGCTTTTGAGGTATGAGAACCTAGGCAGGACAAGGCACAGTGCCAGCCCCTGAGTCCCCCATCTCTGGCCCTCTCAGACAGCATGGCCTTCTGTGGCTTCTAGCAAGTGAGATAGCCAAAGGGAATAAGGACAACCGTGGAATTGTCAGCAGGGCCTTCTCCTTCTCCCCAAGGGGCTCAATGATGCACCTGCCATGGATATGTTTTGGAAACAAGGCTGTAGTGAGAACTGGTTTCTCTGATCATTTAAGTGTCTTACTTGGTACACCTCCCCTTTGCAGGCATCCTGAGCTATGGCCAAGGTTCCCCTCCTCAAGGAGGGCAGGCAAGTTATGGTATAAGAGGACTCTGAGCACAGGTGGGCAAGGTGGCCCTAAATAGCTTCACCCAATATTCCCACATGCTGAGCAGAGATCTGGAGAGTGGAGACGAGGATGATGAGGAAGCAGGGGACAGAGGGGACACTGTGGAGCTGTGCTACTCACCAGGAACTCAAGACAACCCTGACTTGCAGTGGTAGCCCCCCTCCTACAAGGAGGAAGAGAAGTACTCTGACTTCCTTAGTGCTGGGGCCAGGGGCCAGAAACCTACGGGGCTGTTTGGGAAGAAGTCCAGTGAGGACAAGGAAGACCGAGACAGAGAGGGAGTCACTCAGATGCAGCACTCCCTGGAGGCAAGCATGGCTGTCGGTGCCCTTCCAGGTAGCCTCTCACATAAGTTGTTAGATTCTACACAACCTCTTAGGAACTACCTTCAAAGTCATAATGAGGCAGTAGTAGAGAAAGGTGCTGTTCCATTTTTACCATAAAATCTTAAAAAAAAAGAATTTCTAGAAATGGTCCCTGGGGTAGGCTCTCCAAAGAACAGGATAAGTCCAACTCTTCCAAGCATACCACTGCTGTTTCACTTGCCTGCTGAAACAATTTCTTGCGCTTGGATTTAGGGCCCTTAAGGAACTGTCTCTATGAGGCTTGGTTTTGAAACTGAGAAAGTCTTCCTATTAAAGAAAGGGGAGGGGCCTTTTCTCCCTGTATTTGGAAGCTTGCTATTTCAGAAAGTCAAAACAGTCTCCGTCTGAAAGAGGCCCACTCCTCTTTACAGCAGAGCTTGGTAACTGGACCTTACCTGACTCTCACCCACCAGAACCTTCTGTGCCTCTTTTCTGGCTGCCTCTTTTGCTTTTTATTTGCAGAGGAATTGGCACACTTAAAGAGAAACATATAGGATTCCTCCAGATACGTCGATGGCTCATGAATGTTTTTGGGTTCATTAAATTTGCCTGGATCATTAGCTCTGATTTGAAGTAAATAAAATTAAGAAACTTCTTTGCTCAAGTGCCAATTACATTGTCAGTGTTTGTTCCAAAGTCATTAAAACCAAGTATGAAAGTCTGCATGTCTCACCATTATCCTCCAATGATATTAGTCTAAATTTCCATTCCTGATAGCTATACTTCAAAGTGTACTGACAAATATACTGATTTTTGTAAAGTTAGTAGTTCTTAGCTCTGTACCTCAACTGTGAGGGATCTACAATTTCACAGAGAGTCCTTGGTACACACAGGTAAAAGACATTTAGTTTTCTAATCTAAAGTTAAGTAGGATATTCCACAAAAAGTTTCTAATTGCTCCTTTGG
>PVKN010008766.1:0-24575 GCA_004027915.1 Capromys pilorides | reverse complement strand
TCACTATTCTGTCATTGCTGGGACAAATACCGGACACACAGGCTTAGGGGAGGAAAGGTTTATTCAGCTCACAGTTCCTGGAGGTTTCAAGACGCTGCCCCCGCTTTATAGGGACTGGAGGAGGGGCTGGGGCGCTGCTGTGTCCAGGAGGATCTGCTCCATACCTCCGAGAGACCACTGCCTGAGGGTGTGTGGTGGGGGGGAAGCCTCTGACAGCGCGTGCTGTCAGTTTAATGGTTCGTGCCTCTCTTGGTCACCACCCCTCAAGCCCCGCCCCTCAAGCCACATGCTTGACAGCCCCATGATTTACATGAGGCTTTGGGGGGACAACTAGCTACAAACCACAACACCCCCCCCACACACACACACACACCTGGGATTGAACTCAGGACCTTGCACATGCCAATCCCTTATTCCTGCTGAGCTATCTCCTCCTCCCTATCCTTTACATTTGTCTTTTCTCTTTTACATTCTTAATTGCATAGATTTGAATCTTTCCTTTTTTGATAAGATTGGCTAAGTGTTAGTCACTTTTATTTAATCTTTGAAAGAACTCTTCCAATTAACTGATTCTTTTGATTATTTTTTTAGTCTCCATTGCACCCATTTCTGTTCTGATGTTTGTAATTTCTGTCTCATACAAGCTTGGGCTTTACTTGCTTTACTCTTTCTGAAAGCTTCAGGTTCAACGTTAGGTGTTTGAGCCCATTCTGTTTTCTGCTATGGAAATTCACCACTATAAATTTCCCTCATGGAACTATTTTTATTTCATCCCATAAGTTATGATATGTTGTATTGGCACTATCATTTAATCATAGAAACCATCAAATTTTGTAATTTCACCTGTGACCCATTGGTTGCTCAGGAGGATGTTAATTTTCATGTGTTTATGAAGTTCTTGTGGTTTCTTTTGCAACTGATTTCCAATTTAATTGCACCCTGTTCTGATAATAATCATGGATAATTTCAGTTCTTTGGCATGTACTTAAGCATGTTCTGTAAGCTTGTGTGTGGCCGCTTTTGGGAACAATGTTAACATTCTGATGTTGTGAGGTGAATAACTCTGTAGACACCTACTGTTATGGCTCATGTCTAGTTGTTCCCCCAAAGCCTCATGCAGTCATGGGACAGCTTCTAGAGTTTGTGATTAATTCATGATCCAGTGCTGGGATTATGGGTGGAGTGCTACAACTGTGGATAGCCTGAATACAGCAGAAGGAAAGAAGTTGCTTCTCCCTTTTTGCTCTTGCTGTTTTGCTGTTCTCCACCACATAAACTGCTGCCCTCTGCCATGCGCCACTCTGCCTTGGAGCCAGCAGGATACGGACTGAAACCTCCACAAACTGTGAGTTAAATAAACCTTTCCATTCTTAATTTTGGGTGTCAGGTATTTTGTTTCAGCAACAACAGAAAAGTAAGCAAGACAGAATTTGGTACCGAGAAGTGGGGTCATTTCTGTGACTATACCTGACCATGTGGCTCAGGAGCCTTTGTGAAAGGTTCAGAGATGTTACCTGAAAGAGAAACATTGGAATGCCTTTGGCTGTTCTGTATGGGAGATTCTGGTCAGAGCTTAAAAGACCAGAATGCTTATGTATTTATTCATTTGCAGTACTGGAGATTGAACTTGGAACTCTGCTCTTGCCAGGCAGGCACTTATGCCACTGACCTATATCCCTGGTCTAATGCTGACAGAAATCCTGCTAATAAGGCTGGCAAGATGGCTCAGCAGTCTAGAGCGCCTGCTTAGGCAAGCTTAAGCAACCACAGGGACCATGGTTCGATCCCCAGCACCACATGCTGGGCCAGCCCCACCTCCAGGGCAGGCTGCAGGGCAGGCTGAGCCAGCCAGAACATAAATAAATAAATAAGAAATCCTGCTAATAAGACAAAGTTCAAGTGGTTTCTGCTGGGAAGAACTGCATTGGCTTCTGGACTCCAGGTGATGTATGTTATGGGTTGGCAGAAAGTTCATCTGCATTTTGATCATGTTCAGAGATTTTTCTCAAAACTGAGATTAAGTATGCCATCTAATTAAGCTGGCAAAAGAAATCTCAAGGCAGTCAAATGTTGAGGCAGTGGCATGGCTATTGTTGGGGCTTTTAGTCAGATTTATGTTGAGGATCAAGAGCAAAAAGCCCAGTGTGATTATTTAAAATGTTGTGAATTTGGCCAGAAAGACAGTTCCAATAAAGCTGTGGACTACAAAGATATAGCTGAGAGGTTCTCCACTGCTAAGAAGGAACAAGAGAATAGAAAAGATGGTCTGAGGGCATCACAAGGACCAGAAAGTTTCTTCCCTTTGCAGCCTCAAAACTGCAAAAATGAAAGGCTTTGCTTTGAGGAGAAAGCCACAAAGTGCCAGGTTCCAGAATGGAGGCAGTGGCCATACCAGGTTCCGGAATGGCAGTGTTATAGAGAATTTATTCCTCAGAACCAGGTTCAGAGTGCTCAGAAATCCAGGCACTCAACACCTACAACCGAGAGAGAGAAGAAAGCCTGACTACTGCTCCAGCTGGCAGCAAACCTTGGCATCATCCATGTGGCATTGGTTTTGGGCACAGGAAGAATGCAAGAGTTCTGAGGTTAAGAAGGCTTCCACCTAGATTTCAGAAGGCCAGGGAGGCCAGGCAGTGTGCTCCTGAGAGGGCAGTGTGTAAACCTGTGAGTGAACAGCCTAAAGTGTGGTGGCAACCCCAGAAATTTGCAAAAGCCAGGAACATGTATCATCTAAGAAAAGCTGCAAGGAGGAGCAAAGCAGGCCTGAGAGAGAAGCCATGGGAGCTAAAATCCCCAGAAGTGCCAGAGAGGCGGAGCTCACAATTTATCACAGAAGCCTTTGGATGTTCCACATGGAATTACGGCACCTAATGTTTGCCCTGCTGGGTTTTGGGCTTGCGTTGGTCCCAATGCTTTCTATCCTGCCGTTTGCAGTTTGGAATGGTGATGTTTTTCTTGTTCCACTGAGTGTTGGAAGTGTTTAACTTTTCACTGATACAAGGGCTCAAAGCTAATTTTGCCTTAGATCTCAGAGGAGACTTGGGACTTGGACTTCTCAGCAATGTTGAAACTGTTAGGATTTTGGCAACTTTTAGAGATGGATTCATTACCTTTTGCATAAAATGATGCACATGATTCTTTGTGGGGTCAGGAGTGGGATGTTATGGTTTGTATCTAGTTGTCTCCTCAAAGCCTTATGCAGTCATGGAGCAGCTTCTAGAGTTTGTGATTAATTCATGATCCCACGCTGGGATTATGGGCGTGAGTACCGCGAGGATTATGGGTGTGAGTGCTACAACCTTGCGGATAGCTGGAATGCAGTATTAGGAAAGGAGAGAAGCCGCCGCCACCGCCTCTTTGCTCTGCTCCTTCACTGTTTTCCACCCTATGAACTGTTGTCCTTTTCCATGTACACTCTTCCTGGGAGCCAGCTGAGTATGGACTGAAGCCTCCAAAAACTGTGAGCTAAATAAATCTTTCCTTCCTTAATTTTGGGTGTTGAGTATTTTGTCCCAGCAATGAGAGAAAATAACTGAGATATCTAACTCTATTTGTTCAAAAATTTGATGCAATTCTGATATTTCTTCACTGATTTTTTTGCCTAGTTGATCTATTTGTGACAGTAGGGTATCGAGGTCCCCTATTACAATTATTTTAGTATTTTTTTGTTTTTGTTTTGTTTGCTTTGAGACAGTGTCTCACTATGCAGTTCAGGCTGGCCTTGAGCTCACTTTGTAGCCCAGGCTTTTCTGAAGCTCACAACGATCCTCCTGTCTCAGCTTCCTGAGTGCTGGGATTATAGGTGTGTGCCACCATGCCCAGCATATTAGTGCATATTGGATTTTCCACGTCTGTTAATATTCGTTTTACACAGTTGGGTGCATCGGTATTTGGTGATATATATTTATAATTATTATCTCCTCTTAAATTGTTCCAAGGATGTAGTGACCTTCTTTGTCTCTCCTAATCAGTCTTGGCTTGAAATCCACTTTGTTAGGGCTGGTGAGATAGTCCAGCAGCCTAAGTGCCTGTTTAAGCAAGTGCAGGGACCGAGGTTTGATCCCCAGCACCACATCCTGCACTGGCCCTGCCCCAGGCACCCTGAGCTGGCCACTGAGACCACATGTGGTGGTACACACTTATAATCCCAGTGCTGGGGGAAGCTGAAAACAGGAGGATCACTTCAAGCCCAAGCTGTGTAGTGAGATCCTATACCAAATACATTAAAAAAAGAAAAAAGAAATCCACTTTGTTTGCAAACAGACTACTTACCTCTAATTTTTTTTTGTATTCCTGTAACAGAGAGTATT
Organism: Capromys pilorides; assembly: GCA_004027915.1. Taxonomy (NCBI): domain Eukaryota; kingdom Metazoa; phylum Chordata; class Mammalia; order Rodentia; family Capromyidae; genus Capromys; species Capromys pilorides. The sequence goes on along the minus strand of PVKN010008766.1, from coordinate 20,265 downwards.
GTTTTCCAGGGCTGGAATTACAGTTGTGCACCACCATGCCCATCTCAGGGGTGGGACCAGCACAGCATGCCGGGAATCAAACCCGTCCCCCGGCCTAACCTAGCAGGTGCTTTAGTCTGCTGAGCTATCTGGCCAACCCTTCAATGGAAGTTTTAATTTCTTGGATTACCTACTGGAATCTCTTCCATGGATCTCCTTACTTTCCTAAACTCTATTTTTTCTTTTATTTGTATCTTCTCTAGAGTCATTAGGCACATTTCTCATTATGGTTACTATCTCTGTAGCTATCTGACAAATTATTTTATTTATTTTATTTATTTTTTTGCAGGACCAGGGTTCAAACTCACGAACTTGCACCTGACAAATTTTTTTTTTAATTTTAATTTTTATTTTCTTCACTCTCATTTATTCGTTTGTGTTATGGCTGGCTCAGCCTGCCCTGGGGGTGGGGCTGGCACGGCATGGGGATTGAACTGCAGTCCTGAGGTTTCCTAAGCAGGCGCTTTAGACTGCTGAACCATCTCGCTGGCCCATGACAAATTTTTTTTTTTTTTTGGTGGGACAGGGGTTCAAACTCACGACCTTGTACTTGCCAGGCAGGCACTTGTGCCACAGAGCTATCTCCCCAGCCCCTGACAAATGATTTCTGATTTGATTTTTTTTTTTTTTGTTAGAGCCTTGTCATCTGCTTTGTTACTTCTGTTGTTACCACTTCAGAGTCCAGGTGGGTGGCTTTTGAATTGTTCCACCTCATTGCCCCCTGGGTTTCCCTCTGGTCAGCTGGAAATCAGGAGCTGCACCTTGCTTTTACTATTTTTATATTCTTTTAAATTGTATTTATTTATTTATTTGTTTGTTTGCTTGTTGTGTTTGTTTGTTTCTTTATTTATTCATTTTGTGGCTGGCTCAGCCTGCCCTGGTGGTGGCGCTGGCGCAGCATGTGGTGCCGGGGATAGAACTGCAGTCCCCGCAGTTGCCTGAGCCCTCCCAAGCAGGCGCTTTAGACCACTGAACCATCTCGCCGGCCCCATTTTTACTATTTTTAATTTCTGGATTGATGCTTGTAAGTTTCTTATGATGAGTAGCTCTACCACTAGTATTTAGAATACTAAGAAATAATGACTACTCAGAGCTATCTTTCAGGCATGTAGCTTTTTATATATATATAATTTTTTGTTTGTCTTTTTTTTTTGGCAGGACCTGGGTTTGAACTCACGACCTTGCACTTGCCAGGCAGGCACCTGTGCCAGAGCTATCTCCCCAGCCCTGCTTTTTTTTTTGTACACCAAAGTATCAAGGATTGAGCTCAGGACCTTGTGCTGGCCAGGAAGGTGCTTATTCTGCTAAGCTATCTCCCCAGCTCAGCTTTTGGGTTCTGAGTCTATTGCAAGATCCTCTTTAATTTGTTGGAGATGAGTAAGAGCTGCCAATGTGCCCTAGCCCCTGGTTCTGTGACACCGGCCTAGAATATTACGACCCTTAAGTAATCTTGGTCTTGGTATACCAGGGAGGACAACTGATTAGATTATGACATCATGGCTAAAGTAGTACGATCACCAATAACAATAGCATCAAGCCCAGATACACAGCCTAGACAATGCCAAACTGTGGTAACAGTAACTATTAATTTGCCAATTATAACTGGATGGAATATATTTATGGTTAGATAACAAAATCTACAACAAATCAGAAAACGGTATACAGTAAATATACTCTCATTGTCGTGATTCTACTTGCAGAGAAGAAATTTTTAAAGAAGTTGGGGGGAAAACAGAGAACTAGAAGAGGAAGAGATTGAAAGTATGGCTGGAAGACAAAGATTACTTGAACTTTTGAAAACTAGTGAATACAGGAGGGAAAGAGAAGCAAAAAAAAAAACAAACAAACTAGAAACAATGATCACACTTAAGTAAAAAGAACAATTAAGAAAAATAAAGGGCTGGGGAGATATGCAGTGGTCGGTCCCTCACTTATCGACATAGTGAAAAATCCTCAATAAATAACTTAAATTCATATTTAAAATTTTTTGTTTTATCTTTTATTTGGTACAGGGTCTCGCTATACAGCTCTGACTAGAGTGATGCTCCTGTCATGGCCTCCCCAGCACAGGGATTACAGGGGTGTGCCACTATGGCCAGCTTTGGTGGCTGGCACAGTATGGAGCCAGCACAACATGCAGTACCAGGGATCGACCCAGGTCCTCGTGCTTGCCAGGCAAGTGCTTAGACTGCTGAGCTATTTTCCCAGCCGCTAGACTAATCTTTTTTGAAAATCCACGAAACAGTCTGTGAAAGTTGAACTCAAAATAGTGAGGGACTACTGCAGCTCAGTGGCACAGCACCTGCCAGGCAGGTGCAAGGGCCTGAGTTTTGATTCCTGGTTCCAAAGGAAAAAAAACAAACTCCGCCTCAGGTGATGTCTCTGCTGTCAACAGTAGACAGTGTGGGTAGGCACACCACAGATCCATATTGATTAGTCCCAGCAAGCCAGCCCTACATGGATGGTGGGGGAGCAGCACGCCTGCATGTTTAGTCCCACTGAAAGCTGTGGCTAGAACTGCTTCGTTCAGCCTGTGACACTCCTCGACCTCCTATCGAGTCGAGCTCAGTTCCACCTCATCCTGGTACTGGGAGCTGCTAGATGGAGCCAGCCCACAGATGCCGAGTTCCACACTCAGTCGGCCCCTCTCCAAGATGGCTACCGGACAGTTGTCCTTTCCTGGGGAATGTTTAAACCAGGAAAACTCACCAGCCACTGTGGTCCACTGCATCAACGCCACTGGTGTTTCTCTGCAGAGGCCTCTGGAGTCACGAGTAGTTAGTGTGGGTCTGCAGGCTCAAGACACCCTGCCCAGCAGTGAGTCAGCGCTCAGGGTAAAGGGCCACTGGCCACCTCCTTCTTCTGGGTTGAGGTCTCTCTCTCCCTCTCATTTTCCCTGTGGGCTTCAGTTCTTGCTTCAGATCCTTGCTGGGTGCCAGGGACCCACTTCCTCCTCTCACACTGTATCTCAGCCCCTGAACATTACAGTGTAGTATTTAATATCCCGATGTCCTCCTTTCCAACTGTGAGCTCCTTCATTGTGTTTTAAATGTACTGGGCGTCCAGTGCAGGTCCTCCACACTGAGCTAATACTGTAGCCCTTTTGAGACAGGCTCTTGCTAAACTGCCTGGGTTGGGCTCAAATCTGCGATCCTCCTGCCTCAGCCTCTCAGCGTGTTGGGATTATAGATTCGTACACCACGCCCAGCTAGTGTTTCTCAGATCAGTGACTGGAGTGGTCAGAGGGCCCCCCGGTAGAGGCATCAATTCCTGGTATTCCTGGTAAAGAGGTTTTCAAAGGGTGAAGCACTCCCAGGAGACCCAGGACTGGCAGGAAGCTACCATGCCACAGCGCAGGCTGCCTCTTCCGGCTCAGGTGAGACGTGTACGTGGTTCCCAGACTTCTGCTATGCTCTCCCCTACCAGCTTCCAGGAAAGTAAATAAACCACAATCGAGCGCGGAGACCGATCTATTTTTCAACTGTCAGCAGCTGTCTCCCAGGAGCAGCGGCTACTGATGAAACCTACAGGTTTGGCACCTGGGTAGATCCCAGGAGGTAGAAAGCAAAGTGCTCGTGCTGGAAGTGCAAGTCCAGACCTCAGCAGCAGACCAGAGTCAAATCACAGTCAGAAGTCCAGGTTCATGTACACCCTGAGATCCCGCTCCCAGGCCCTGTCCTTTTCCTCCTGCCTCCTGTTCTTCCTCCGGCTCAGTGTGGCCACCTGAAGGGCTCTCTCTCTCCCACACACAGCCCGGGGATCCCGAGCTGGGAAGTGCGTCACTCGAGGCTGCGGTGCTGGTCTGTAGCCCAGTCCTTCCTGGTCCCTCTTGAGGATGGTGGGGATAGGGTTGGCACGGCCCTCACCCCGGGGCCCCAGCCCCATTCCTGGCTCCCAGCCTCCCTTCAGCAGCAGCCTGAAGCCAGGGCTGGATGTGGGTACTCCAAGGGGACCGTTGGGGGGCTGGGGACCTCTGACTAGTGACAGCAGGTGGGCAGTGGATGTGCGGTGGTTGGAGTCTTCAAAGTAGGCATCACAGGTCTCACAATACTGGGGAGTGGGGGAGGGGACCCTGTAGGAAAAAAAGAAACGAGTGAAGGTCAGAGATAAGGAAAGGGAGACCTGAGGCTTCAGAGGGAGGCAAGGACAGCACCTTTCCAGTTTTTGGTTTTTTTTTCCTCTTCGACCTTTCATGACAGGGTTTCACTACATAGTTCAGGCTGGCCTTGAACTCACTTCGTAGCTAAGGCTGGCTTTAAACTTGCAGTGATCCTCCTGTCTCAGCCTCCCAAGGGCTGGGATTACAGGCCTGCACACCACGTCTAGCTGCCATCCAGTTTTTATGTACTGGGAATCTAACTTAGAACCTCACACTTTCCAGACAAGTGTTGTGCCACTGAGCACAGGCCCCTTCTTTCTAGATTTTCTGCTAGAGGACCAAGTGCCCTCCTCCCTACCCAGAACCATTTTTTGTTTGTTTTTGCGCTGATGATCTAATCCATGACCTGTTGCATGCTAGGCCAGCTCTACCACTGACCTATCCCTCCCCAGAGGGGAAAAGAGTTGGTAATCCAGCCTCATAAGCTTTTGACAAGGGGGGAATAATAATGACTTCAGCTGCTCTAGCACTTAAATATACTGAACCATTCAACCCTAACAACTGGCTCACGAGAAAAGTGCTTATCTCCTCCATTTCTGCGAGGAGAAAATAGACACAGACACAAGGTTATTTCCAAGTTTGTGGTATCTCTAGGACCTCACGTCCATAAGCACTCTACTACACTACCTTAACACTGGAGAACGAAGAGAACCCTATAGCTGTTCTGGGGTTGCGCCTGGTGCAGGGAAGCAGAAAAGCAGAATGCCCTGGAAGATGGGTATGGACTAAGGCTCCCCCTTACCGGGTCTCTGGGCGCCTGGTCTCTCCACGGCTCTCCCTGACCATGCGGGCCACCTCAGAGAAACCTGCTTCTTCAGCCAGCTGAGCAGCATCCCTGCCGCCCAGCTCGCACACCCCCACCCAGGCAGCCCCCTGGCCCAGGAGATATCGCACAGCGGCTTCCTGGCCAGCTCGGGCAGCACACATCAGGGGTGTCCACCAGAAAGCATCCCGAGCATTGATATTCCCCCCTGCTCCTCCTGCCTCATGGGGCTCCAACAGTCTTCGAAGTTCTGCCACGTTCCCCTCCTGGGCCGCCTTCAGGATCCACTGGGTCATCCTGTCCTCATCCACAAAGGATTGCCCCTGTCCATGTCTTCCCGATACTCCTGCTTCTGGTGTTGCTTCCCTCCTCACTTTTCTTTTCTTTTTCTTTCTCTCCTGGGAAAGCTCAGGCTGAGCTCTCTGGGGTTCAGGGGTCACAGTTTCCTCCGAGATCAGGGCCTCATAGAAAGCCTGGGCTGCAGCCCCGTCCAGGATGGGCTCTGGCTCCTCAGGCTGCAGCTGTTGCTGCCCATCCTTCCAGCGGTCACTGGGGTCAGCAGCTGGGGTGAATGCGATGAGTGATGGCCTGGACATGGCTTTGGAGAAACTGGGGAAATAAAGATTAGGGAAGGTAGGAATGAGACAAGGAACCCTGGCCACGCCCCCATGGCCTCTGTGCTGACAACCATCTCCTCCAGGGGCCCCCTGGAATGAGAAAAATTCAAATAAAAAACACTCTCCTGCTCCAAAACTCAGCCCACAACTTAGGACTATGGACCGTAGTAAAAACACATAACCCTGCCCTTTAGTAGAGGTTAACAAAGAAAACTCTGTGAAGAGCTAGCTAGGGATGTAGCTCTGTGGTAGAAAGCTTGTCTGATGTGTCAGAGCCCTGAGTTCTATTCCCAAAACCCCAAGAGAGAGAAAAAAATGAAAGAAAAGGAAAAAAAAACAACAAATCCATGAGATAGCCGTCCATAGGTTCTAACTTGCACCCCACTATCCCCTCACCAACAAATTATGTCAGCTTTGCTCTTTTTTTTTTTTTTTTTTTTTCTTGTGGGATTGGATTTTGAACTCAGGACCTAGCACTTGCCAGGCAGGCATTTGTGCCATGGAGCTATCTCCCCCGACCCTATTCCAGCCTCTCTCTGAAGCATTCGAATCCTTTTTATTTTTTTATTTTTTGACTGGCTCAGGCAGGTCTGGTGCGGCATGTGGTGCTGGGGAGGATCGAACCGCAGTCCCTTGCCCGTGACTGATTTTGCTCAAGAAGGCACTTTAGACATCTGAGCTAACCCGCTAGCCCGAGCCAGCCTCTCTCTGAACAAAAGTATAGTACCTACCATTAGGAAACACCCACCCAGACCTTCAAATCTTCCTCGATCCTATTTCGGAGGTCTCTTCCCAAACAGAAACAGACGCGACATTACTCTGGATGATTTCAGGAAAAGGATCCTGTGTGTATTACCTTGTGGCTTCCACACTGTAAAATCGCCCCTTTCCAATCTAAAAAGTTGACACAATCAATCACATGACACGAAGATGCAAGCGCAACAAAACCGCTCCCAAGGCTCAATTTACTGCCCCTTTCCAAGTACGCATGCAAAGTATCACGCGCGCTGGCAGCTCGAGGCCCTAGGAGGACGCATCGGTTGGGGTACTGCTTTTACAGAACGCCCCACAATGCCCTTCGCTGCCTTCAGCGTGGCGCACCCGCTCCACGCTCATTTTCTGAGGCTAGAAAACATTCTCCAGGCTAAGAAAGAGCCTGAGAAGGCAGAGGGAACGTTGGGGAACGCCAAGAAACAGTGAAATGAAATAACTTCCAGGTGCCCCTCACCATTATAACCAAGGTTCGAAGAACACACATAAGAGCCCGCAGCAAAACACGCCGAGCCTTAAGAGGAAATGGAGAAGTGCAAAGGAACGTTGAACAGCCGAATGGCTGGAGCCACGTCAGGTTAGCACACTGGACCAGCTCTTCCTAACACTCGGCTCTGCTCAGCCCAAGCTCCCGACCCAAGTCCCTCAGCATGGAGCCCAGCGCACCTGCAGCCTCAAGCTAGATGCTGGGTGTTAACAGGGTTCCCGTCGGGGGCGAGCCTGACAGGCGACCGGTGGGTCTGGCCCCTGGGCGGTAGCGCTGGGCTGCGCCAGAACCCAAAAGGAATGGTGAGAGGGAACCTACTAGGTCCGCCTGCCCCAGTCCCCGCCTCGCTCGGCCCCTAACTCCAACAAGTGCTCGACTATATTTCCCAGGCTCCCTGGCGCAAGTACCTGCTTGGCTTCTGTTTCCGGTAGTATCTCCCTGTATCCCGCCCCCAGGCGGGTTCCGCTGGGGCCTCGCGATACCAGAGTCGTGCGCGCTTCCTTCTGGGATTCGTAGTTCAGCTTCCCTCGTCTCGCGAGTCTTTTACCCTACTTACAACTTCAACTCCCGGCGTCCAACGAGGAGCCTGGCTCTCGGCGCCTGCGCATTGCTCTTCCCCCGCCCTGCCCCCCTCAATTTCCACTCAACCCCCCCACCCCACTTCGCCTGCCGCGGTCAGGTCCGCGGCCTGCGCTTTAGCGGTCTGTGGTGTTCCCAAAGCAGCAACCCCCTCCCCCCACCCCGCTCCCGGTTCCAGTCCCGCTGGTAAGTCTGAGGCAGTCGCCGTGCTGAATCCCCTAGCCCTGCGCGGCATATGGGGGTCTCCGCGGCTTGTGGGGGCGAAGAAGGAAGTGACCTGGTCTGGCACCGAAGGAAGGCGGGTGGCGAAGGACTGAGGCGGGATGTGGAGATTCCTGTAGAGGAGCCCTGACAGCCTCCCCAGACTCTGAGAAAAGGAGGGGCCCGGCTCTTGCTTGGGAAGGCTAAACTTCGGGACCCTGGGGAAAAGCGTCAGGGACAGTCGGTCCTGCGGCGTTGGGAAGACGAGGGCTCTGCCAGGGCTGCCACTGAAGAGAGAAGTGCCTGGCTTGCAGGAGCGCCGGGATGTGGGTGGGCCGGCGGGTCACTGCCTGCTGGCTGCTGGCAAGTGGTGGAACTGCGCAGAACTTCTCATCTCACAGGAAAGGGGCCAGGGTGAATCGAGGAAGCAGGAGAGGGGCGCCCCAGAGTCGGAGAACCTTTAAGAAGGGGTGGCCCCAGATTTTTCCATGAGTGGGAGGAGGGAGGATCCCAGAGACGGGGAGAGCTTGAAATTTAGTATGCTCCTGTTTTCCCAGCCGACGTGAAGATGAGTAGCTCAGAAGAGGTGTCCTGGATTTCCTGGTTCTGTGGGCTCCGCGGCAATGAATTCTTCTGTGAAGTGAGTTCTCGTCCGCTTCCCTGCTTCCTTTCTCCATATGTGCCTGGTCACACTTCCTCTCGGCTCCTACACACTTGTCTTACACGCCCGTGAGGACCTTCCTTCCCGTGGAGGAAGGATCCTGTCAACAGCTCTGCACTAATGTGTGTGGGAAAGAGGCAAGACTGGGGTCCATGTCCCCCCTTGCCACCCTGTAGCCAGTTGACACTTGACCAGCCACCCCGTGCCTTTTCTGTTACCAGAGTGGCATTGGTAGAGCGCTTGTCGAGGCTGTTGGGAGAATTGAAATGCTACCTGTTAGAGGGTTTAGTAATGTGCAAAGCTGGGTTAATGTAAGGTATTCTAACTGCCTTCAGAAACTAAGCTGTTCAACCCTGTTGTCCTCAGAAAGCCAGCTGTCCCCAAGGAGAGGGCAAAGCTGGCTTCTGGATGTGAGATGCAGAAGGAGAGACAGTGATCTTGAAAGGAATGGCTCTGTAAGGATCTGCTCTACCTGTGTATTGTTAGAAGAGAAAAGCTTAGCCTTTATGGGACAGAGTGTGTGTAAGCTGGGAGGAGAGACTCAAGCTCCTCTGTAGAGTTGGGAGTTGAGAATGGGAAACAGGAGTAACTATAGATTGTTAAGGAAGAGGCATTAGTGGGAGCATCTTACCTTAACCGAGGTGGGGATTGTTACCTGGGTTAACCTCTTGAATTCTGTGTCTTGATAGGTGGATGAAGACTACATCCAAGACAAGTTTAATCTTACTGGGCTTAATGAGCAGGTGCCTCACTATCGCCAAGCTCTAGACATGATCCTGGACCTGGAGCCTGGTGAGACATCCCTGGGGCTTAGTACATGGGCGTGAGCATTATTTTTTATTTTTATTTTTTGTACTGTCGATTGACTTCGTGGCCTTTGGAGTACATACTACCACACCCAGCTCTTGAATGCTTAAATTTCCTTTTAGTTCTCCAACTCCTGTAATCCAGGATCCCCTGCTTTATTTTGATCCTGCCTGACTCCTGCCTCCTGAATTTCTAACTCTTCTCCAGCCTTGCACCTTCTGGCCGAGATGTCCAGGCGTTGATGTCTTTACATTTCTGTATTCAGGAAGGAGTTGGGAGGGAAAGAAGAGAGCAGAGGCTGAGGGGTGTGGAGAGAAGACAGCTGCACTGAGTTGAAGGGTCAGGTGTCCAGGCAGTGAATAGGGTGAAGTTCAGGAGTAGGTGCTGAGCAAACTGGGTAGTGAGTGGCCCTGGGCCATAGGCGGGGTTCCTAGGAAAGTTGAAAAACAAGAAGTTGCATTGGCTGGTCCATGTTTCATCAGATGAAGAGCTGGAAGACAACCCCAACCAGAGTGACCTGATTGAGCAGGCGGCCGAAATGCTTTATGGATTGATCCACGCCCGCTACATCCTCACTAACCGTGGCATTGCCCAGATGGTGAGGCCTCTGCTCCCACATGATTCCTCCTGAGGCAGTAAGGGAAGCAGAGTATGCTGGAGTAAGAGTTGTGCTTCACTCCCACCCCGGAGTCTAGCTGAGGAGAGGGGAAGAACCTCAGCCAGGGCCTGCAAGTTGAATTCTCACTGGGGTCAGGTGGAGGCGGGTGTTTTCAGGGAAGGAGACAAGATCTCGGACAGGCAGTTGTTGAATGCTGCTGCTTCAGGAAACACACAGCAGATAGCACTGGTGTTTTGCAGCCTACTGAACAGGAAGAAAGGCAGTAGAGGAGCTCGAGGGCTTGTCTGGCCAGAGAAGGGGCTTCTGCTCAGAGACGGGAGGCACAGGGAAGTGGGTTGGGCTGGGGAGGGAGTTGCCTCTTCCCACGTACCCACCAACCCCTGCTATTGCGTTTACCTCAGTTGGAAAAGTACCAGCAGGGAGACTTTGGCTACTGTCCCCGTGTGTACTGTGAGAACCAGCCAATGCTTCCCATCGGTGAGTGTTGGAGAAGGGAGGGGAGGGCATTTCTCCGGAAAGTGGGCAGTCCTCCAAAGATTTGGGTATCCCTCTGCGGATCAGTGCCTGAGTCCTGGGAAGGCTGGACAGAGCGGGAGGCACGTGGCCTACCGGCTCTCTCTGTATTGCAGGCCTCTCGGACATCCCGGGCGAGGCCATGGTGAAGCTCTACTGCCCCAAGTGCATGGATGTGTACACACCCAAGTCATCGAGGCACCATCACACAGACGGCGCCTACTTTGGCACTGGTTTCCCTCACATGCTCTTCATGGTGCATCCCGAGTACCGGCCCAAGCGACCTGCCAACCAGTTTGTGCCCAGGTGGGGAGTAGGAACAAACTCCCCAGTAGTCAGGGAAAGGGCCAAGCAGCATGCCCAGGAGAGGAGAGATGGGCGTAGCCTTCCTTGAGGCCTGCTCCTCCCAGAGTCAGGCCTCCTTCCCACCATGTGACTAGGAAATTATTTAATTGACCGTGCCTCGGATTCCTTATCTATAACACAGGTGGTGCTGGTCCATACCAGGCAGTGTCTGCCCGTGTGCGTTGTTTGGAGTCACTTGGAACATTGTGTAAGCGGTAGCTGTCACTGCACAATCCCAGGGGCTCAGCCTTTTGCTGGATCTCAGAGCTATTGGTTCAGCATGGTTTATTCTGTACTAACGAAAAAAAGTTCTGCTTTATACTGAAATAAGGGGGTGTGGTGGTGTGCATCTCTAGTTCCAGCTACTGGGGCTTGAGCCTAGCCTGCACAACGCAATGAGATCCTGTCCTCACACAAGTCAAGACAAACCACAAAAAGGAGGCCAGTGATGTGTATCGCCTAGAATTTGAGTTTTTTTGGTTTGTTTTTTTTTTTTTTTTTTTTTTTTTTTGGTGGTACTGGGGATCAAACTCAGGACCTTGCGCTTGCCAGGCAGGTGCTTATTCTACTGAGCAATCTCCCCAGCCCTCTTTGAGTCCTTTTTGTCTTTTTTTGGAGTTTGGTTTTTGTGTGTGTTTATCGTTGGCCATTGAGCCCACAGTCTCATGCTCATTAACGTGCGACCATGTACTCAACCATTTACCTTCATTGCTTCCCCACCCCCTTTTTTTTTACTATTTTGTTTTTTGTTACCGGGAATCAAACTCTGGGCCTCGCACTTGCTAGGCAGGCACTGCACTGCTGAGCTACATTCCCCCGCCCACTGCCCCCCTTTTTGCGGTTTGTCTTGTCTTGTTTTGTGTGGGGACAGGATCTCATTGTGTTGTGCAGGCTAGGCTCAAACCCCTGGGCTCCGGGCCAGGAAGTCTCTGCCTCAGCTTCCCCAGTAGCTGGAACTAGAGTTGCACGCCACCACAGCCAGCCTGGAGTTGGAGTTTGAGTGGATGCCTGAGACACATTTCCAGATATTTCTGAGCAAGTTAATTGGAGGCCGATGTCCATGAGCATGCGGAGGAGAGGAGCCGGGGCGGTGGCACAGCCAGGACGGGACTCACCCTGCTCTCTCTGACTTCTGTCCTGGCCCAGGCTCTATGGTTTCAAGATCCACCCGATGGCCTACCAGCTGCAGCTGCAAGCCGCCAGCAACTTCAAGAGCCCAGTCAAGACTATTCGCTGATTCCCTGCCCCACCTGCCCTCCCTGACACCAACTTTCCTTTGCTGCCATCCTTTCAGGAATTCTCTCTGGTTTTTAGTTTAAATTAAGGTCATTATTGTGGTAGGGATATGAAATAAAGTGGAAGAAAAGGCCGTGAGCTAGTCGGCTGGTGCTTGTGGTTGGGAGGGAAGGTGGTGGTGCACAGGGCCGAGGGGCTCTCAAGGCCCAGCCCCCCTCCCCAGGCTGAGAACAGATGGGTGCGGTACATCCGGGCGCTGCCCTTAGAGGGCAGGGCAGGGCAGGGCAGGAGTGATTGCTCTTGCTGGCTGTTTCTACTGTAGCAGCCTTACCCAGTGATACTGTCTTGCAGTATTCTTTCCTTTTTGTTTCTTTGTTTCTAGAGGCCTCACCATGTAGCAAGCGGGCTGGCCTTGGGCTCACAGTGAGCCTCCTAGGCAGGCTTGGTTTTCAATTTTGGTTTTAAAAAGAATGTGGGGTGTGGTGGCTCACACACGTAATCCTGCACTTGGGAGGCTGAGGCAAGAGGGTAGCTGTGGGTTCTGGGCCAGCTTGTTTCCAAAGTGAAACCCTGTCTCAGAAGGATACAAATTTAAGAAAATGTCCTAGAATAAAGAGCCGTGCAAGAGGTCAGGGAGCTGAGCCACACCCCACACCTGTCTGTGCCCCTGATTGGGGAGCTGAACCAGCTCTGAGGGTTGGGTGGGGGTGCTGACCAACTGATGAGGACAGCGGGTGGCGCCCCACCCCGCGGGGAGGAAGTAGGCCTTGGGGAGCTTATAGGAGTGGGTAGACACGTAGGTAAAGGTTCATCGTGGTCGAGGTCTTACCGTCTGGTCCACTGCTCCCACACTCAGGAACCAGACCTGTGGGTGAGGACACGTTGTCCCTCCTGCCAAGATAATGGCTTCCTTCTCAAGGCAGGATCCTGCCCCAGGCAGGAATATAGCTCTGCAGCTCCGGCAGTTCCTTTCAGACTGCCTTCCAGCAGCACCCCAAGCTCCAGACTGAGGCGCATGGTCCCAGGAAGGTGGGGGTTCCGGGCACCCCACCGGAACTGCTGCTCTGTACACTCCACCATGAAGGGCTGCACGCTGGTTGATGTGCTGGTCCTGGTGGGCCTCGCACTGGGAAAGGGTAAGTGGGGCCAGGGCAGGGAGGGAGAGTGCGGCTGGGGCTTCCTGCAGGGCGCAGATGCAGAAGCGAAGAAGCGAGCCACTACCACCACCTCCCTTCTGTACTTCCCAGCTCCTGTTCCCGAAGTCCGGACCTGCCACTTCTGCCTTCTAGAAGACCCTTCCGTAGGATGCATTTCTGGCCCAGAGAAGTGCACCATCAGCAGCTCATCCCCATGCATGGTAATCTCCATTTATTACGGTGAGTAGCGTCCCAGGAGAGGAGGGCTGGGCTCTTGGATCCTGGGTGACAGGAAGGTAGCGGTCTTGAAAGGAGAGGTGGGAGTGGAGGCTGGCCGAGCACAATCTCTGGTCCCCTCTGAAGATGCCTAGGATAGAAGTGGGATCTAAGTAAGGGCTGGGGAGTGCCAGAGGCAGGAGACCCGGGTTTGGGGACTGCGGGAGGCTGTTGTCAGGGTTACCGCTGTCTCCTTTGCTGTAGAGGTCAACGTTCGCTTCAACATCCGAGGCTGTGGACAGATCAATTCCTACCGCTGTCAAGAAAAACGCAATACCTACTTCTCACAGTACTGGTATCAGGCCCAGTGCTGCCAGTACGATTACTGCAACTCCTGGGCCAGCCCCCAGCTCCAGGGCCCCCTGCCCGAGCCCTCTGCGAAGCCCCTGGCCCTGCCTCTGTCTGACGCGCAGGCCCGACAGTTCTACCAGGCCTTGAACCTTTCCTTGCCCCTGCCTCGTGTCCATGCAGGGAAGGAGCCCAAAGGCCTGGGCCCCCCGGGACCCTTGCCCCTGGCGCTGGGCCTGTCCCTTGCTGACCTGCGCCGCATGTATCTGTTTTTCAACAGCTCGGGACTTCTGGTTCTTCCCAGGACTGGGTCCTGACACCTTCCCAGCATGCATCATACCCCTGGCATCCTCTGAACTCCCAGTCTGTGCTCCCTGCACCCTCCTGACTTCCCTCCTTTGAGTTAGGTTTCACCCCACCCCACCCTCATCCTAGAAAAACCCAAGAGTAGATTCAGCCCAGGCTGGCTGGAGAAAGGCAGGCAGGCTGTTCCCGTCACTGTGTGCTTCACTCCTCCTACTGGGCGCCTGTGCATCCACTCAGCTCTGGCACCGTATCCCCTTACGCCTGTCTCTCAGGCCCGGTGCCATCCTGCCTTCCCCTTGTGGAAGTCCTAACCTGGTCGTTAGGACAGTCTGTCCTGGCCTCGCTGTCCCCAGGGCCTGCCACAGTCTTCGGCTTCCTCAGCCCCCTTTTACCTCACCGAGTCCTTGTGCACCTGCTAAGAGGGGAGGAGAGGGTCTGTGTGGTTTGCTCTGTCCCCCCTGGCCTCTGCAATAAACTAGGACTGGGCTAAGTCTGTTGCATCATTTATGGGGTTTGGTTCTGACATGGGCAGGCGTAGACAGATTGAAGATTGAAGAGAGCTAATTAAGCATAGGATGCCAGCAGGACTGCAGACCCTGCCCACTCTCCTGGCATTTCCGTTCCCCCCACGTCCTTGCCCACCCTCAGCTCAGCTGCAGATCACAGCACCACAAGCCCAGGCATGCATAGGCCTGCGAAGCCTAGAGAGTTAAAGCCAGTTGGTGCCAGGGTTTTCATCAGAAGGCGCAGTTTTCATCCAGGTAGGTTGGGCCCAATGCCAAGGGACCTGGGCTTCTGCTGGTCCTTGTTCTCCAAGATCCTGACAGCCAGGTGCTCCTCCACGGACTTTCACAGGCAGCGTGCCTGTGAAAGGTTCCTGTAGGGCTGCGGCAGCTGGTCATCACCTGAATGCTTTTGAACAGTGGCAAGCATACAGAAAGCAGTGGCAAGTCAGCCTCTTTTTTTTTTTTTAATGTATTTTGTACCGGATTTCACTACGTAGCTGGGACTTGTAGTGATCCTTCCGTCTCAGCTTCCCTTGCACTTGGATTAAAGGTGTGTGCTACCATGCCTGCTTTCAGTGGCTAGCTTGGCTTGGGGCCAGGGTTCTGGGTTCAGCACAGCATGCCACACTGGGGATCAAATCCAGGTCCTTGCACTTGCCAGGTAGGCACTTAGACTGCCAAGCTATCTCTTCAGCCCCCCGCCCTTTTTTTTTTTTTTTTTTTTTGTACTGGGGATGGAACTCAGAACCTTGCACTTGTCAGGCAGGTGCTTATGCCACTGCGCTGTCGCCCTGAACTAAGTCAGCCTTCTGTGTGCACTGCTCTGAGCCCAGCCCAGTGTTAAGCCCCAAGCTTCCCAGGTGAGAGCTGCCCTTCCCCATATTGTAGCCCAGTGCTAGGATTATGGGATCTGAACCACCGTGCCACATTGTGGCTGGGAGGCCCAGGCCCCACTTTCCTGCTTCTTGGGTCAGTCTCAGCTGCTATGGTCCCCTGCCCTGAAAGGACAAGCCCTCTTAGAACTGAGGGAATGTGTGTAATTATGGGTTTTTTTTTTTTTTTTTTTTTTGTCTTTTTGAAACAGAGTCTCACTGTGCAGTTCAGGCTGGCCTTGAGCTCACTTTTGTAGCCCAGGCTGGTCTCAAATTTGCACTGATCCTCCTGCCTCAGCCTCCCAAGTGCTGGGATTACAGGCACGTGCCACCACGCCCGGCTCTGTGTGTAATTATGTATGCACAGGAAAACCCATGCTTTAGTCAGGCAGTGACGCATGCTGAGGCAATGCCTGACAGCTACCTGTCTGAGGGACATAGCCCATGGCCAGCAGCTTCAGGTTAGCATCATGAGAACACTGCTCAGTTCATGGTGCCTGGGGAGGCAGAGCCAGGAGACAGCACCAGCCAGGACGTGGGCAGGGGCCCTAGATATGGCCACAGTCACATCTCAGCCAGCTTCCCAGAAGTACCCAGAACTATGCTCTGCTAGCTCTGGGTTGGCAGTCCACCCTGACTGCCACAGCCGCCACTGGAGAGGCAGAGGCAGGAGGGTCACAAGGCTAAGGCCAGCCTGGGCCACACAGACTTAGAAAGACCTTGTCTCAAGAAGGGGCTGAGGATGAAACTCGGTGGTAGAGGACTTGTCTGACCTGTAGCACGGCTGAGGCCGTGGGTTCTATTATCAGTGTGGGGTGTGTGTGTGTGTGTGTGTGTGTGTATACACAAGTGCATGCGCATACTTTGCAGATAAACGCACACAGTTGTGGGCCTGTTGTGCTGTTAGCCTTTCTGACAAAGCCCACAGAAGTCTGTACCCAGTCTTTTCCATCTCCATGAGACATCTTCCTGCCCCAGGCTCCTGAGGCTCCTTCCCAAGCACCCTGACCCTTTTTTTTTTTTTGGCAGAACTGGAGATTGAACTCAAGCCCTTGTGCTTGCCAGGCAAGGACTTATTCTACTGAGCTATCTCCCCAGCCCCTAGGCGCCCTGACCCTTGGGAGGTGGCCACTGTCCTCCGAGCAGCTGCACAGCCTGTGGGTGTGTTTGGCAGAATGGAGTCACATGGTGCCTGCTGAACTTACCCAGCACTTTGCAGATTAACACCTGTACCAGCTCACAACTTGTGTAGGGGCAGAGACACCTTTGTTAACATTAAGGTCATGATTTTTAGGCAGGTGGAAAGGGTACAAAGAGAGGAACAAACTGCCCCACACACCCTGGACCCATCTTTCTCCATGACCTCTGTGTTCAGAATACCACAGAAAAGACCTGGTACAGAGACACACCTGTAGCCCAGCGCACTGGAGGCTGGGGCGGGGCCATCACTTGAGCTCAGTAGTTACTGACCAGCTTGAGCACCATAGCAAGACCCTACCTCAGAAAGAAAGGAAGAAAATGAAAGAATAAAAGAACAAGAGAGGGATGGAGAGCTAGCCTGGTGCCCAGTTGTGTAAGCACCTGCCTGGAAGGCACAAGAACCTCGGTTTGATCCCTTGCCACATGCTGTGTCAACTTCGGAAGCTGGCGCACTGTGCCAGCCATTACAGCTGGGTGTGGTGGTGCAGGCCTGTAATCCCTAAATAAAAGATTTTTTTAAAAAAAGAACAGATGAGAGCACTGTGCAGTGGTCCACACCTGTAATCCCATCTAACTAGTAGGCTGAAGCAGGAGGATTCCAATTCTGTGCCCAGCCTGGGTGACTTAGACTCTGGACGGGAGAAAAGAGAAGAGACAGGAGGGGAGAGCCGGGTCAGGCTTCCAAGGCTCTAGGAGCAAAGCTGGAAGACAGCCTGCAGCTGAGGAGCCCCCCAACCCTCCGCTGCGGACTGGCAGGTCTCAGGGCCCCGCCCCTACCCTTCCACCACCGCAGGAGGCCTCCAGTTACTCCTCTTTTTACACTAGCGCTGGAACCGGAAGAAGAGGCCGAGCCCCTCATCTCTCCCGGTGTCCCTGGGGTCAGCAAGAGGGCGCCCTCTCCTCCCGCAGCCTCCACCTACCACAAAACAGACGCGCGGAAGGCTCGGCGGACGGGCGGATGCGTTTATTTTGCCCCGCCTGGTCTTAGGGCAGCGTGAGAGTAGGGAGCCGAGCGGAGGGGCCTGCGGGACGCCGGGGAGGCCGGGGAGGCGGCGCTGGGGACTGGAGGCTGCCCTGGCCGAGCCCCAGCCGCCATCAGGCAGCCATTCGCGTTTACTCCGCGCCCCTCCTACAGAAGGTAGGACTGTCGGTTGTGAGGATCGTTGCAGAAATTCACGAAGCAGCAGTGAGAATAGATCCAGAAGCCAAACACGGGAGCGGGCCGGGTGTACGCGCAGTCTTCCATCTGCTCCCTGCGGCGGCAGTCGCTCACCATGATGTCAGAGCCACTGGCTGGGGACACCGCAGGCAGCAGTGACCAGGGGGCCCTGGGCTGCTGCCCCCTCTCTCCACCTACGTGCCCGCTACAGGCCGCGCGAGCATCGGGCAGGGGAGGGGGGGATCCCAGTGTGCTCCCAACTGAAGTTGCTCAGGGAACTAGGAGGGGAAAAGACCCAGAAAACACCATGGAAACCCCTGGAGGAGGAGGTCGTGCTGCCCGGGGAGGCAGGGAGAACCAGCACTGCGGGACCAGGCAAGAAGAGCTGAGGACATGCATCGGAGGTGGGCTGCATGGAGGAAGTGGCCGGCGCTGGTTTGCTAACCCTG
Source organism: Capromys pilorides (assembly GCA_004027915.1). NCBI lineage: Eukaryota > Metazoa > Chordata > Mammalia > Rodentia > Capromyidae > Capromys > Capromys pilorides. The sequence continues at coordinate 2,276 of PVKN010008766.1, read as the reverse complement.
CTGTGCCACTAGAGGGGGATGCCCTATGTGCCATATCCCAAACAGTGATGCACGAGGGCACTGCTGCCAGCCCAGGAAATGGAGCATTAGAGGCCGCCACGTGCCCACGGACAGAGGGGTAGACAGGCCAGCTGGGACAGGCCAGGCCACGGGTGCCAGGCAGCAGGTCCACAGGCAAGGAAGCTGATTACAGGCAGATGTGGAGAAGTTCAGTCCCAGTGAGCACAGGGAAGCCACCGCGGGGGAAGAGAGGTAAAGGAGCAAGCACTCTGCGCAGGTCGGGGTTCGCTAGCTCAGTAAAGGTAAGGGAATGGGTGGAACAGCGGAGCATGAGAAAGGAGAGCAGGTCAGAGAGGCCACCCGAGGGCCCCAGGTCCCTGTAAGGCTGGGCAGCAGGCTGGGGTGGGACACTGGGCCAGCAGAAAGCGAGGCCTGGAAGTGGCTCGGAAGGAAACAGAAGAGCATCTCAGGGCTGTGGGGCCTCGCCCTGGGTGCAGCTTGGGAGCCGAGGAGAGGCTCAGGCCAGGGCTGCTGGGCCGCGGTCCCCAGCTTACTGTTTCTTATATGCAGGGTGATACAGCTGCTGCCCTCTGGCATGAGGCAGATGTCGGATCCCAACAGGCACCCCAACTCCTTGGTCTCAAAGAGGCATCGATAGCAGCGCAGGTACTTGGGCAGTGGAGGTGGCTGAGGGGGGTTAGGGCTAGGGAGGACCAGCTTACCTAGAACACAAAAGAGCCGACACCTGAGCCCTCAGCCTGAGTCCAGGCTGGTCAGCCCTGTCGCTCTCTCCTCACCTCCCCTGTTTCTTTCAAAAGCCTGGCTTAAAATATCAGAAGCTTTGGGGGGCCAGGGAGATAGCTCCGTGGCTCAAGTGCCTGCCTGGCAAGTGCAAGGTCGTGAGTTTGAACCCCAGTCCCACAAAAGAAGTTTTGGTCCTCAGAAAGGTCTTTGTTCTTGGGCTGGTGAGATGGCTCAGTGGTCTAAAGTGCCTGCTTAGGCAGGCTTAGGCAACCTTAGGCAACCCCAGGCAACCCCAGGGACCACGGTCCATCCCCTCCAGCCCCACATGCTGTGCCAGCCCCACCCCCAGGGCAGGCTGAGCCAGCCACAAAATGAATAAATAAAGAAACAAACAAACACAACAAGCAAACAAATAAATAAATAAAAATAAAATAAAATAAAAATTATTTAAAAAAAAAAAAAAAGAAAGAAAGAAAGGTCTCTGTTCCCTGCTGTCATCTTTCTCATCCAGAGATGAGAAACAGTAACTCATCCTTTCTTTGGTGTGTACCCAAGGAGCTAACCTCACCCTGTACCGCCTGAGGTCCAAATTCACAGGGAAGGCTGGGGCAGTCCTTCCTCTGTGACTCAGCTTTTCAGCCCTCTACCCCAGGTACTCTTCCTGTCATGCCTTCTGGGCTTTTATGCTGTTATTCTGAGCTAAGGGGTCTCGGTATGTGGTCCAAGCTGGCCTAAAACTCATTGTGCGGGCGCAGGCTGGCCTCACATCGCACTCCTGCCTCAGCTTCCTGACGCCTGGGGCTGTAGGCCCGCACCACCCTACCCAGCTCGGCCCTGGGTCATTAATCCACAAGGTTCAGACGTGAAAGCAAGCACGCGTTAGGGGGCAGGGACGATCTCTTCTCGCCGCCAACGGCAGACTTAAAGCAGCCTGCACCACTGCTTTTATTTTGGCGGTACCCTCCCTGGACAGCCGTGTTAAACTATGCCCACCACAGTGCTCATTCTCAGCCTCTTCCCCCGTTACGTGCATATCCACCGATCCTCTTCTGGTCCCCACCCAGACTACATGTTAATGAGTCCCAGACCCCGCAGAGCAGAGGCAAAGGCTAAAAGAAACCCCTTGGAATCTTGTTTCTCAGTAGATGGTGCAAAGGTTTTCAGGGTCAACTCAGCCGTGTTCTACCCTGTAGACTTTGTTTTGTCGCCACCAGTGTCCCCAACCTTCCTGTCCCGTGCTGTCTTCAGCTCTGGAGAGGATCCCTCGGGTGTCGTCTCTGAGGGGCCCCCAGTCCTCCTGCATCATACAAACCAGCCCACAGTTCCAGCCGGCACACAGGTTTCTCCATCGAGCAGGCCAGGAGACCCCCTCTGAACCCCTGGAGCCACTCACCCAACACCAAGCTCACAGTCACCAGCACTATCAGGAGCATCTTGCACAGGTTTGCAAAGCGCAGAGGCAGCCCGGGAGCCTCAGAAGCAGCACCCTGCTCAGCCTGCCTTCGGATCCGTCAGTCTGTGGCCACTCATCC
>PVKN010008765.1:10771-24768 GCA_004027915.1 Capromys pilorides | reverse complement strand
TATTTAATTTTCTAAATAGCTATTTGAACCTGTTTCATGGGTTTCATTTCTTTCCTATATTAGACATTCATGTTTCCCAATATTTTTCTATGCTCCTCTATTCTTTTTAATGTATATCTACTTTAGATTTGCCAGATAAATCCTTCACTGTGGTCATCCTCTCTTTTTTATCCTGTGAGATTATTTTTATTTTGATTACCCTCTATAGCTTCAGGTATGCATTTTTTCTTATTCTAATGTCATTCCAATAAATTCAGGTGAATGCCTTTTAATTTCTTCTATCTCACTGTCCTCTGGATTTGTCTTTGGTGGAAGTCTAGGATTTCATTTTTCTTCTGCAACTTGTGATTTTCTTTTTTCATTTTAATTTGTTTTCTATGTTGTTATCTGTATTTTTCTTATGTCAAGTAACTTTATAACTGGTATCAAAGCTTCCCTAGGAAATATCTATTCCTATGAGATGTCTTCTAGGTAGAAGTGGCTGTTGGTCTTTGTGCTGGTTCTGACAGCCTATCTCCTCACTTTATGAGGGATGAATTGCATCTCTTTGGCCTATCATCCAGTCCTTTGGTACTGGGCTTTGGGGATGACTATGACCCCATATTATCACAAGTGTTCTCATACAATGGTTAACAAGTATGGAATCTTGACGAAAGCAGTAATACAAACAATGACAATATCATCAAGCACATTCTAGGAACTGATAATCCATGGTAACTGCTAATTTGATATCTCCAAACACAGGTAAAGATCTACAGTTTTATAACAGCATCTAACATAGACTAGAAATTTGTATGAAGTTGATTTCCTCTTGGTAGCATGATTTTTCTTTTTTTGCAGGACCGGGGTTCAAACTCATGACCTTGCACTTGCCAAGCAGGCACTTGTGCCACGGAGCTATCTCCCCAGCCCTGGTAGCATAATTTTATCCTGTGGGGAACAGGAATTTGTGAAGGACAGGGAACAAAACAGAGTGATAGCTAAAGAGAAATATGGTACAAGCAAGGTAAAGGACTAAGAAATGATTGCCAAACTTTGGAAGATTGAGAAGAGGACAGAAGAGAAATAGTGAAAGAGAAAGCAAAAGAGCATCAAGGCAAAAGAGAAAGACTGGAGACAATGTTCACTCAAATGTAAATATCAGAGAATGCAGAATGACTGATGAGCAGGGAGGAAGACAGAAAAGAAAAAACAAAACTTAAACAATTCCCCCAAAATGAATAAAAAATTTTACAAATTATGAAAAAAAATTGCTGGGCCAGTGAGATAGCTCAGCAGAAAAAGCACCCCCTTTGGCAAGCACAGAGACCAGGGTTTGATCCCCAGTCCTGCATGCTGCACCTACCCCGCCCCTGGGGCATGCCAAGGCAGCAACAGTGTTCAGGCATGATGGCACCTGTCTGTAATACCAGCGCTGAAAACAAGAGGATCACCACGAGTCAGATCTGTGGAGTGAGACCGTGTACATAAATGAAAGGAAGAGGTAGGTAGGTAGGTAGGTAGGTAGGTAGGTAGGTAGAAAGGAAGGAAGGAAGGAAGGAAGGAAGGAAGGAAGGAAGGAAGGAAGGAAGGAAGGGAGGGAGGGAGGGAGGGAGGGAGGGAGGGAGCGAGCTCTGGTGCCCCCAGTTCAGTGTTAGTTTCACAGAGCTGGATTCTGTACTCAACAATGCTGCCGAGTCTGAAGTATGATTACTGCACACTGCAGGGCTGGTCTTGGACGCACTGTTGATTCCTCTTACATGAGTTGGTCATAGGGCAAGGGGAGTACCCTTGTCTGCAGCCAGCCAGCACTGTTTGCTTGTCACCAGGAAGATGGTGGTGCCATTTTGCTGTCCAAGGCCACTTCCCTGCTTGTATTGCTACTCTCAGGGTAGGGGGAGACCCCTGTCCCATCCCAGCCTAGGTCTCTCGCCTGATTGTGCCACTGGACCAAGGGTGGGAGTGCAGAGCCTTTGTCCTATTGCAGCCCAATACTGCTTGCCTGCTTGTGCTGCCAGGGGCAGAGCAGGGGGCTGCTTTTAGTGCTCGGTAGCCAGAGTTAAGACTAGCCTTTCACATTTTCCATAACAGAGTCTGGGTTCCTGCTCCCGCTTCTCAGCCATTTCCCCCAGTCTGTCCAACTGCCAGCTGTCTACTGTGATTGAACAGCCCTTCCCTCATTCCTCTCTTGGACACTGGCACTGAACACCCTGGGGTTGCTCTGCTGCTGGATCTGGAGCTCTGAGTACTCTGACATAAAATGGCAGTCCTCCCTGCCAGCTGCCACTCCAAGAGATGTGTGTGGGATGCCACGCTGGTTCCCTCACCAACCAATGACTGCAGGGTAGGCAGCTCAGGAAAGTGCCTCAGGTTCACGCTGCTGCCTCCAACTGCACAAGACCTTCCCAGTCCAGGTCAGGTCTCGGTCTTGCTGTGAGGAGTAAAGTTGCTTTCACTGACTTGCCCGCCAGGTCGGCTACACAGCAGCTCCAGCCACACCTTGTGGCCTCAGGTCTGTGGCAGTGAGCAGCTTCTCCTGCAGCAGTGAACCCTTTTTTCTTCTCTCTCAGCTCCCCAGTGAATCTCATGTGCCCTGGACTCCCTTTAACTTCTCTCTGGGCTGTTATTTCCAGATATTCAGTACTCTGTTCTAGAGAAACTGAGTAGCTGACATTCAGCATTCTACCATTTTGATCTCCCCAATTAAAGGCAAGAGGCCCCTGGTTGCCCACATGTTCAACTGATTCTATGTTTGTCTGTTTTCCTTGTTGGTCCCCACATTAGGGTGAAAAACTGGCAGTGTTTTCACACCTACAAGTGATGTTTGGGTGGGGAAAGACTGTAGTTGGCTGGTTCCCCCATGCCAGGGCAGGGACCTAGAAGGAACTGGCATTAACCAGTTCACTGTACTGTTCCTAACCCATGGAAAAATTATCTTCTGTGAAATGGGTCCTCCAGTTTCAAAAAGATTTGGGACTTTTGCAGTGTAGGTTCAAAGTAGAACTGCACAGCACCACAGATGAGCTTCAGAGAGAGAAAGGCAAGGACAGCCCACAGTCCCCAAATAAACTACGCTAAGAGTACAGGCAGAAGATATACCGCTCTCACCTGACCTGCAGCTACCGGAGGCTATGGCTTCCAGAGTCAAGGAGTGCACAGACACTCTTCCAGGGAGGGCATTTTTGGCCCGCTTTGGAGAGGTAGAATAACTCAAGCAGAAAAATGCTGTCAATCTTTGGCAAGGGCATTTGCTGGCAAGAAGCACTGCAGTACCGACGCCTTGGTAATCTGAATGTCAGGACCCACACTGTCTCCTGGCACAGAAGTGGAAGAGAACACTGCGCACACGCACCTGCAAGGAAGTACTCGGCTTCCACTTATAGAAATCGTGAACCCCATCCAGGGAAATGGTCTCTTTTTTTCCCAGAGGCCAGCTATCGGGGAAATGGCTTTGGACATGTTTCTAAAAGTAAGTTTTCCACAAACTTATAGAAATGAGGAACAAACTGGAGACCGCCAAGTGTAAAGTTAGAGGTGTAAGTGTAGTTAGAAAAGGGTAGCCTGAAGAGTGCTTGTGATGCTGATACCATGGTTGTGACGCTGCACTACAGTTCTGCCATAGTGAGGTGAAAACTGGCTAACAACACAGAGCCTGCCTGTATAATTTCTTACAACCTCACGTGAATGCATTTATAACAGTCCCAACTTTTTAAGTATAATTACTTACAATTCAGCCAAATAGTTCAGAATCTCTACTTGTAGTTCAGTAACATGTATTTTAAATCTGTGCATTAATATCTACATAAGTAGGGACTAGGGAGATAGCTCATAGAATAAGCACTTGCCTGGCAAGCATAAGGGCCTGAGTTCAAACTCCAGTTCCGCAAAAAATAAAAATAAAAATAAAATCCCTTCTTTAAGGGGCTGGGGAGATAGCTCCGTGGCACAAATGCCTGCATGGCAAGTGCAAAGGTGTGAGTTCGAACCCTAGTCCTGCAAAATGATAATAATAATAATAATATCTACATAAATATTTGAGAGATAGAACCTAAGTACTGTAATATAAAGAAGATAAATTCTTTCAGCTACTATTTTTACTAATGACTTCAGCTTCTATGGTGCAAAAAAACAAAAAAAAAATAGAAGAAAATGAGAACTAAGAGGCAGAGCAGCCACCAGCCAAACACTCTGCTGCAATGTATTTAGATCTTTCTCTTTCTATGAGTCACTGACTGAATATCTAAGCTAGGCCCTAGTCAGATACACGCAATGAAGCACTAAGAGGAGCCAGAGTCTCTGCTTTCATAGTTTAAAACCTAATGTAGCTACTTAATGACAAATGAATATCGTGCACGACACAACACAACACAAAAATGAGATGACAAGTTTATTTTTATCAGAACATGCTTATAGTACACAATGATTACATTCATCCTGATACTTATACATCATATATTCTAACTCTTATTCCCCTTATCACCCATCTCCCTCTTCTCCATCGAGAAGTTTTAGTTAATACAAAATCTTGATAGTTATATTCTTACACCCATAGGAAATGATCAGACATCATTATTTGAAAATTATTCTTTAGGATGGCTTATCCTACTGATCAAATTCCATCATTTAGAAGCTCACGGTGTGAGGCATTCAGACACCATGAATTCTTCATTCCTCTCCTTCTCTATTCTTCATGGCCTCTGAGTACTTTCACTAGAAGGCAATGGTGCATGGGCAGAGTGAATGATGGAACTTAAATATCACTTTACTACCTGTTTGCTCCCATATTAATAAGGGGAGGAGATTACTTAAAGGTATCACAAAAAGACTTCCTGTACATCAGATTGCTGAATTTCTATACAGTTTTAATTTTTATTAGTTAATGAATTCCAAGAAATTTCTCTGGTGCCTCTAGAACATTATTCGACATATCTTATTGTATTTCCTGCAGTGTTTGTTGAATAAACAAGTAGGACACTGACTTCAGTGTAAGCATCAAAAACCTGCATATTTATGAGATGGTGTCTTCTCTCTGGGTCTCACCAAATTGGAGGAGGAGGAGGCAGTAGGTCTCAGGAGAGCTACTCCATCATGAGAGGAGATGGAGATCATAGCAGGCCAGTCTCTGAGGAGGTCAGTGTCTTAATAGCGAACAAACTGTTGGATGTCAGACTTTCAGTCATGTTTGGCAGTTACTGTCGGCGAAAAAATATTGTCACGGACAAATAGCTGTTGGTATATATTTCTAAAATTTAGATTTATTATTTAAATCTGGCCAAATAGCTCAGTGGATTAAAGTACCTGCAAGCAGGCTCAGGGGCCAGAGGTTTCATCTCCGGGGCCTGCCATGCCAGCCCTGTCCCCAAGAAGCTCTGAGACTGCAATTGAGACTGGGCGTGGTGGCAAGCTCCTGTAATCCCAGCTCTTGGGAGCCTGTAAACAGGCGGATCACTATGAATCTGATTTAGGAGTGAGTCCCTGAACATCTTGTAGGCCCTCCCCCAAAATAAATAAATAAATAAATAAAATCCTTAAAATTTCTTAACAACCCTTTTAGTTGCATCAGAGTAAATGAAACTCAACATTTATATTCAACACTGTTAATATGTGCACTAAAAGTGGAGTGTCAACACAAAGGAAAAAATTTATGTCCACACAAAAATATGTACATCAAACATGGTGGATTATAACTATTCATCACTGTCAAAACTTGGATGTAATCAAGATGTTTTTCAGTAGGTACCAGTGTAAACTGAGGTATACCCATCCAATGGAATATATTTAGCACTAAAAAGATATATATGAGCTATTAAAGAGACATGGGGAAACTTAAATGCATGTACTTGCATCAAAGAATCCATCTACAAAGGCTATATATACTGTGTGACTCTAACAACACAACCTTATGGAAAAGACAACACTATGGAGACAATAAAAAGACGTATGGTGGGGAGCTGGTGAGATGGTTCAGTGGTCTAAAGCGCCTGCTTAGGAAAGCTCAGGCAACTGCAGGGACTGCAGTTCGATCCCCGTCAACACATGCTGCGCCAGCCCCACCACCAGGGCAGGCTGAGCCAGCCATAAAATAAACGAACGAACAAATAAACAAACAAACAAAAAAAAGACCTATGGTGGGGGTGAGGTTATAATATTACAACACAAAAACTTGCCATTGTATATTTGTGCAAAGCCAAAGAGTGAGCATCAAGACTGAACCCAACACAGCCATATATAGACTTTGATACACTATACAAGATACAGACTTTGACAATGAGATGGTAACGCAGACTTGTTGATTTTAACAGATGTACTACCAGAGTGGTATTAACTGGTAGTGAAGAAGCTGCACATGTGAGTACAAAAGATACCTTCCTCTTTAATTTTGATATAAACCTATAACTGCTCTTAAACAATCTTTTAAAATTAACTAAAGAATGGGAGGGCTGATGAGGTAGCTCAGCAGACTAAGCACCTATTTAGGCAAGTGCAAGGACTGGAGTTTGATCCCTGGTACTACATGATATGCCATCACCATGCCAGCGCCATCCCAGGCATGCTGAACCAGCCATGAAGTCCTATAATCCCAGCTCTGCGGAAGCCAAAAACAGAAGGATCACGAGCTCTTGTACAAGATACATAACAATCTTTTTTAAAAAGAATGGGTAGCAAATAAAAAGCCCTACCATAGTCATACATGTAACACATAGGAGTATAGAAACTTTCTGATTGAGGCTAAGAGTAGTTAGGAATCATCAGTACAGTGATAAACTATAGAACACACACCCTAAACTAACAAAATACCCAGTACTTACTGCTAGTCAAATATTTTAAATTTTGTATATTAAGGCTGAGATTGGCATGTACCTTATTGGTCACCAATTTCAAATTCATGTGTCAAAGGCCATTGTATTGGGGCTGGAAAGATAGCTCAGTAGAATAAGCGCTTGCCTGGCAAGTGCAAGGGCCTGAGTTCAATCCCCAGCTCTGAAAAAAAAAAAAAAAAATCCATTAACAAGGCTAGAGTATGCTGAAATCATAAGCGGCTCAGAAAAATATTAGCTCAAAATATAAGCTGCTTCAAGTAAGTATTTTTACAACTAATCCAACATACCCAAGAAATGGAGTACCTCTTGATTCCAGATGTTTCCTGGCAAATCTTTGCTCCTTTTTGAAATGTTCTTGGATTATCTGAGAGAGCCTGAGGTTTCCCTCAAAATTAAGTAAGTGCCCCATGGAGATAACGCAACCAGCTTGGCTGGACATGTACCTCCCCGAGGGGTTGAGTGCCAATTAGCTGGGCTGTTTATGTTCCTGGTACTTCCTTCTGGATTGAAGAGTTCACATTCATCTACAAAAATCACACAATTCAGGCAGTTCCAGAACAGAAAACAGAGCAACATGTGTATGCCCTGGGGAGGAGGAGCTCTAGGGGAAAGGCAAGTGGGGGCACAGGGTGGGAAGGGAAGCTTCCCAAAATGTTCCAGCGATTTAACTACTCTCTCCCACACAGTTATTCTGTTTAACTGGTAAAATCATTACGAAAACACCTTTCAAAGCAGGCTTAAGACAAGAAAGTTTTATTTGACTCTCATGAAAATAGCCCAGGCAGCACGTCTCTCAATCAATGACGAGCATTACTGCAACCTCCACTTTGGAAAACCACATTTCCAGCCAAGTGCTCAAGGCCCAGCTCCAAAACTGAGGAGGCCCTCACAGGGAAAACCCATCCCCATATCCCCCGCACAGCATAGCTGCGTGGACTTAGAATGAAGCTGGAAACAGCTCCCTAGCCTCAAAGCCTCCAGAGGAAAGCAGATTCCTCCTTCAACTGTGCTGAGAATCCAGAGGAATAAAACAAGATCACAGTAAAAGAAATCAGGGCTACACCATCGAGATGAAGCTGTCTGGAAGTAGAAGTTAATAAGCGGACTATTCCAGGGTTGAGTTCTTTAATAAAATGCAACCCTTGAAACTGCTGTTGAAAGCCAGTGAGGTAAGGGAGAGTTTTCTCCAAAAATAGTTACCATTTTCTTACTCAGTCTCTGCTAGTGAGGGCAAATATTATCGCTAGTTCCATAAAAAACACTACCTCTTTGGAAGGGGATTGAAAAGCCTTCCAAATAATCTCAGTAAATAAATGTACATTCTTAAATTTCCATTAACGCCTGTGTACGTTTACCACCATAAAATATTGGTTCCTGAAGTGAAAAGAATGCTGGTCTTGCAATGTCCTACACCTAAAATTATACTTGAACTGGGGGCTGGGTAGATAACTCAAGGGTCTAAGCACCTCCCTGGCCAGTGCAAGGATCCAGGTTAGATCCCAAGTACCTCATGCCATGCCAGCCCCAGTGCTAGGGAGGCTGAGATAGGAGGATCCTTACGAGTCTGAGCTGCATAGGAGACCCTGTACCAAACAGATGATAGATAGATAGATAGATAGATAGATAGATAGATAGATAGATAGATAATTTTTAATTAATTATATCTGAACTGGAAATTTCATAGGCCTGAAAAAAAGGAACACAAACTTTTCTTCCCCATGGTCCTAAAACATTTTATATCCTCCATATGAAAATAAACACAGCACTTGTCTGGCAAGCACAAGGTCCTGAGTTCAATCCCCAGTACCAGAAAAAAAAAAAAAAAAGGATAAAACAAACAAACAAACACATCCTTTCATGGGCAGTACGGTTGGCCAGGCCTTCCTCAGCATAGCTGCAGTCTCAGCACAAGAGCACAGGAACTAAGTGCTGGTTGTACATCTGTTTTCAGTGGGAAGGATAATTTATAAAGATGCACTCTGTATTCCTGTTTAATACAAGAAAACCATTCTGTAGGCTGCACATGTACACTTTAGTTTAGAAAAGCGTGGATTTAATTCAACCTTGTTTATAGTCTTCATTCAACAAACATTTATGAAGTACTCCGTGTGTGCCAGAGGCAGCATATGCAGCCTGGTACCACTACACTTACCACTAACTCCGAAAAGAGATCACGCAGCTTTCAGGTCCTCCTTTCCAAGACGCCAAAAAAAGAAGGAACAAAGACCATATGGAAAAAGGCCACGGTCATGTGCAGACTACGTGCTGCACAAACTGCCCGGTGTGTACCCAAGGGTAAGGCCATTAAGAAGTCTGTCATTCAGAACACAGAGGCCGCCGCCGTCAGGGACATTTCCAAAGTGAGTGCCTGCGACAGTTATGTGCTTCCAAGCTGTGCGTAAAGCTGTATTACTGTGTGAGTTGTGCCATTCACGGCAAAGTGGTCAAAAATCAATCTCGTGAAGGCTGCAAGGACCGAAAACCTGCTGCCCCACGACCTCCACCAAGCCCATGTGAGGGGAGCTGGGTCTTAATGGACTGAAGAAAACTCTCTTGAGAAAGTAATAACAAATTGAATGTTATACTTGGATGGAAGGAAGGAAGGAAGGAAGGAAGGAAGGAAGGAAGGAAGGAAGGAAGGAAGGAAGGGAAAGGAAAGGAAAGAAGGAAAAAGGAAAGAAGGAAAAGAAAGAAAGAAAGAAAGAAAGAAAGAAAGAAAGAAAGAAAGAAAGAAAGACAGACAAAAAGCACGTAGGTTCCATAACAGGTAAGGCTGGAGCAATGCATTCAACAAAAGACAGTGTGACTTTCCTTTTATCTGCTTCCTAATTCTCAAAGGTGAACACAGAAACAACAAAAACTCTTGTCCTTAGTATCTTGCCCTCCAGGTTTTTATTCTGCCTCCATCATTACCTCTGTGCTCTAAGATATTTACAATACAGATGAACTTAAATATTCTTTTTTTAAATAATTTTCAGACATTTTTTTATGTATGTATGTATGTATGTGTACATATGTATTTATTTATTTATTTTAATGGCCAGCTCAGCCTGCCCTGGGGGTGGGGCTGGTGCAGCATGTGGAGCCAGGGATCGAACCGCAGTCCCTGCAGTTGCCTAAGCTTTTCTAAGTAGGCGCTTTAGACCACTGAACCATCTTGCCAGCACCCGAACTTAAATATTCTTATAAGAAGCGTCCCTCCTCACTGTAATTCTAGAGGGTGAAGTGCAGACATTAGTAAAAACTGCTTATGTAAATAAGATAAGGTAAGATAAAAACGAGAACTCAGAAAAAATAAAGGTTAGGCTTACTACAGTCAAATTCATAAACATAATGCAGGTTTTTTAAAAGACAGGCAGACTGAAAGTAGTAGGTGTTTGTTTTGTTTTGTTTTCAACATAAAATAGTTCAGTCTGGCCTTGAATTCACTGCAGTCCTCCTACCTCAGTGTCTTGGATGTTGGGGTTACAGGTGTATGATGCAACACCTGCCTAATATTTAAAGAATTAATACCGGCGGCTATCACTGACATTCATGTGTTAGGTAAAAAGGATGTGGACACTGATGACGGCAACGAGAACAGAGAACAAAGGAAAAAAGGCCAGAGGCCAGGGAGATAGCTCAGTGGAATAAGTGCTCGCCTGGCGAGCACAGGTCCTGAATTCAATCTTTGGTACCACAAAAAAAAAAAAAAAAAAAAAAAAAGGCCAGAGTTTCATGAACTCTGGATTTTGACTAAACATAATGAAAAGGTGGAAGGGTGCTTAGAATTTCAACTTCATTAATGGTAAAACTGAAATGGAATAACAGAGAGAAGTTGATAAATGCAGATATCCAGATCATGGCTGAGAGCCAGTTCTGTGCTAATCAAAGAGAATAATGAATTGTTCATTTGGTTAGAAATAAAATTAGCTGGCAAAATGACATCACATGAAGATCCTTCCAGACAATAAGGATTTTGAAATTAAATGTTATACTTATTTTGGTGCTTCCAATGAACTACACCTCCTGATGCTTGTGTCTTGTGTACACACTTGCCCCCAAACCACAGTGAATTTACTCTTAGTGATGTTGGCTGAATATAGCCAGTGATACATTAGCAAGGTTCTATGGCAAAGAGGGATAACTTGAGTTATTGCAGGACACTGATGAACCTTGAGACCATAGTGTTCAGTGAAATTAATCAAGACACACCTTAAATGTTCCATAGTTTTTCTTATGTGAGAAACACAAAATATAAGTAAGGAGCAAAACCAAAGACATAACAGAAGAGAGGGCTCTTTTGCGAAAGGGGAAGGTAACCAAGATACGGAGGAAATAGGGAGGAAGGAAAAGGGAAGGGGATGAACAAGAAGACATGGTGTATGAACATACGCCAGCGCCCCATGAGGGATGAACACTGTGCTGCAGACGTGTACTAAGAAAAAAATAGAAATTCTAAAAATACAAAGAACATCATAGGAGGCCAGGGAGATAGCTCAGTGGAAGAAATGCTTGCTTGGAAAGTGTGAGGTCCTGAGTTCAATCCCTGGTACCACCATAAAAACAAACAAAGAGCATCGTATACACTGGAGCTTATGCACTTAGAATCTTTGTTCTTGAGATCCAGCCACTATGTAAAGAGGTCCAAGAGGGCACTTGAAAGAAATATCTCGGGCTTCCAGCCTCTGTCAAGGTTCCAGGCAGGTACAGGAAGCCATTTTAGATATTTCAGTCTAGTCAGCAGCTGACTAACCAATAGAATCAAAAATACTAAAATGCTTATTTTAGGCCACAGAGTTTTCAAATGTTTGTTATAAATAAGCAAAATATTAAAGCATTCAAGGAGAGATGTGATTCAAGGTGCTAAATGAGAGATTTAGGGATAATCAGCAATAGTAGGACAACGATTTGACAGTAGCACCTTAAAGACTATATGTCTTATCATGTTCATATTCTCAGCAATACCAATATAGGGGCCAGGGAGATAGCTCCGTGGCATAAGTGCCTGTCTGGCAAGTGCAAGGTCGTTAATTCAAACCCTGGTCCCGCCAAAAAAAAAAAAAAACCAGTATAGTTACTATATACTATTATTACATCCTTGCTCGGTAATTGAGAAAGTGGTATTGAAACAAAGTAAGCAGGGCCAGCAAGGTAGCTCAGTGGACTAAGCACCTCCTTACACAAGTACAGGGACCACAACTCAATCCCAGCACCACATACTGCACTGGCCCCGCCCCAGGGCATGCTGAGGTGGCCACCTAGTGAGACTTGCCACCAAAGAAGAAAGAAAAAAGGAGAAAAAGGAAAGAAGAAAGAAGAGGAGGAAGAGGAAGAGGAAGAGGAAGAGGAAGAGGAAGAGGAAGAGGAAGAGGAAGCGGAAGAAGAAGAAGAGGAGGAGGAGGAAGAGGAAGCGTAAGAAGAAGAAGAAGAGGAGGAGGAGGAGGAAGAAGAGGAGGAGAAAGAAGAGGAGGAGGAGAAGGAGGAAGAGGAGGAAGAGGAGGAAGAAGGGCAGTAACTGGAAAGAACTAGTAAGGGACAGCAGAACCATAAATCCAGGTGTACTTTTTTTTTTTTTTGTACCTGGAATCAAACTCTGGACCTTGTGCTTGCCAGGCAAGTGCTGTGCTGCTGAGCCATATCCATGGCCCTGAGGTCTACTTTCTTATTGAGAAATGTCAAAATGAACTGTAAGAATGATCTCAATAAAAGAATGCAAATAAAGAGCCACTAGATTATAATTTTGCATTTTTCTCTAATTTCAAGGATATTCAATCCACCTATGTAAGAAATCAATTCTAGTTCCTATTTAGAAATCTAGTTCCTTGTTATTCTACCTTTGTCCTCGAACTCTGATAGCACATTAGTCATCTTGCACACTGCTGGGATGAAGTAATCAACACTCACAATTTAAAGAAGAGATTGGGGTCAGACACATAGCTCAGCAGACTAAAGCACCTGCTCAGGCAAGCTTAGGCAAGTGCCTGGACTGTGGATCAATCCCTGGCACCACATACTGCACCAGCCCTGCCTCCAGGGCAGGCTGAGCTGGCCACAGAGTTCAGGCGTGGTGGCACACACCTGTAATCCCAGCACTGGGGAGGCTGAAAACAAGAGGATCACCATGAGTCCAAGCTGCATAGTGAGACCCTGTAGCAACCAAATATATATATTTTTTAAAAAGGAGAGATTTACTGTATCTTATGATTTCAGAGTTTTAGTCTATAGTCAGCTGGCTCCAGTGGAGGAACATTTGGGAGGAACACATGGTGGAACAAGGGTGCTCAATTCACAGCATCTGAGAATGAGAGTAGAAAAGCACCACCAAAGACAAAGGGGCTGGGAATAAGACCTAGTACGTAAGGCAACAGCTCCACAACCCACCCAGACATACCCACAAGTGTGTTTTATTAATCCCCTTAAGCAGCTCCATTTATCCACTTAATAACTCATCTTAACTCTCACACATAATTACCTCCTACATTGAGACAAACAGTATTCAACTTCATAGGTTTTTCTGATTTAAGATGAAATAGTTGTTAAATACTTTCCACCTCCTTCCAATGACAGGTGTGTTGTGAAGAGTTCTCTTTTTCTGGATCCTTCTTCTCCTCCTTCTCCTTTTTTTTTTTGGTCTTTTTGGGACAGGGTCTCGCTATGCAGTTCAGGCTTGCCTTGAGCTCACTTTTGTAGCACAGGCTGGTCTCAAACTCACACCAATCCTCTTTCCTCAGCCTCCCAAATTCTGGAATCATATTCTTCCTCTGACCACCTCTAATCTTATAGGCCCTGCCCCAAAACCTGTAATCCCAGCACTTGGGAGCCTGAGGCAGGAGGATCAGTGCAAGTTTGAAACCAGCCTGGGCTACAAAAAGTGAGCCTCAACTGCATAGTGAGACTCTGTCTCAAAAAAAAAAAAAAAAAAATTGAGGTTACAGAAACTGAGTCCCAGTTTGGTAAATACTTGGCCCAAGATGATTAATGATCTTACATCAGCAACCAGCAGTCTTAATTATTGTATAGGGCCAGATTAGAGGGACATAAAAAAGACTCAGAACAGAGGCTGGGGAGATAGCTCAGGGGCACAAGTGCCTACCTGTCAAGTACAAGGTCCTGAGTTCGATCTCCAGTTCCACAAAAAAAAAAAAAAAAAAAAAAAAAAAAAAAAAAAAAAAAAAAAAAAAAAAAAAAAAAAAAAAAAAAAAAAAAAAAAAAAAA
>PVKN010008765.1:0-10671 GCA_004027915.1 Capromys pilorides | reverse complement strand
TGACCTTATCCCCTTTCCAGAAATAAAGGCGAAAACCCCGACTGGGCTAGCCCATGAAGGGTTTCTGTCCATACGGAACTCTATCTACCAGGGTCATTATGGCAGGTGAACTAACACGGCACTGGGTCCCAAAACAACAACATGTCACTCCCAGAACAGCTTCTGTGTTCTTCTTCTAGCCCCAAAATAGACTTTTTTTTTTTTTTTATCATTTAGCACTTGCCAACAACCCTCCAATCTTCTCCCAACGGGACAAGTTGTCTGCCCACGTAAACACCATCTCTAGTTCAACCCGATAAAAATCCCGCTCCTAGCTCCCTCCTCCGAGGGTCCCTTCTTCTCTCTGGCAGCCCTCCAGCACTGCTCAGCAATAAAGGGTTTCTTTACTTTTCTCTCCCTTCTCTTTTGTGCCACAGGAAGGAACCTTACAAATTACAGCCCACGCCAAGCAACAACACGAATCTCACACTCACCAGCGTCCCACCCAGGATGCCCCCTACTTTGGTAGCACCACTCTGCTGCTAAAATAGCTCCTCTTCTGCGTTCTCTGCATTTGCCACACATTAAATAAACTTTCACTCTGCACTGTATCTTTTTGACTCCCCATTTTCCACTAAGGGCCTCACTTCTCTATTTTTCACTGGAATGGGGGCAATGACCTGCGAGGCCCCGCCTCTTATCTATCACTGGGCACTGGACCTCGCCGTCCCTTGAAACATAGTACTCTATCATTTCCCACCATTCACTAGGGAACAGGCAGTGAAAGCGGTTAAAGTTATAGCTCAATTACTATCAGAAAGGCATAAAGTAAAAGTATTATCAATGATGCAGATAAACAAAAACTCTCATCCACTGTTGGTGGCAATGTAAATTAGTACAACCACTGTGAGAAAAATGGATAGTCCTCCAAACAAGATGTAGAACTACCACACGATGCCTAAATCCCACCACCAGATCCACATCCAAAGGAAATAAAACCTGTATGACAAAGAGACACCTGCACCCCTACATTTACTGTAGCACTACTCACAAAAGTCAAGAAACATAACCAATCTACACATCCATTGATGGATAAAGAAAATATTCTGTATTAGATATTTTATACTATACTTTATATATGTGTGTATTGCCGGACTAAAGCACCTGCTGAGGCAGAACACAGCAGCCAGGCTTCGATCCCCAGCTTGCTGTGCCAGCTGTGTCCCCAGGGCACACTGAGACAGTGATTGAGACTGCACATGGTGGCGCGCGCCTATAATCCCAGCGCTTGGGGGGCTGAAGACAGGAGGATCGCTACGAGTCTGATCTGTGCAATGAGATCCTGTAGACCCTGTCCTAAATTCATTAAATAAATAAATAAATAACATCTTGACACTTATGGAAACATGGGTGGAACTGGAGAATACTGGGTTCCATTAAATAAATCACATATAGGTATTATATATTTTTACTCAAATGTACAGCTAATGTTGGTCTCTAGAAGTAAACAGTAAAGAGTGGCTACTAGAACTTGGGGCAGGACAGAGGGCAGTTAGCAGGGGTGCAGCTGGATAAAGAGAAAAATCCTAAATGTTCTATGCCACAGTAAGATAATCACTGTTGACAAAAATCTGAGAGTCCTTCTCTTCCCCAGACCTTCTTATGCTTCTTAAGTTTCTTCAGAATAACAGTCAGTTGCCACATTTTATAGTTTTATTGGTGTCATCAAATAGGTACACTTAGCTGTAAAGCAAATAGCCTCTGGCTCCACCACTTACACTTCCATCTCCAAAAAAGGAGCCTAAAATCACAACTATTGAATGTTATTTCCTTCCCATTCCATGAAAACTAGTCATTTTGTTTCCTTTAGCTCCTTTCCTCTCAGTAGATTTGGAGCTACTCTGTGAAGACAGAGCCAAGAGTGCCAACTAATTACGCAGGACTTTGACTGTATATGTCTATTTCCACCTACATCTCTTCTTGCTTTTTCTTCAGTTGATTTGGCGGCTGGCTGGCTTTCTTTCTTTCTTTCTTTCTTTCTTTCTTTCTTTCTTTCTTTCTTTCTTCTTTCTTTCTTTCTTTTTTCTGGTACTGGCGATCGAACTTAGGACCCTGCACTTGCCAGGCAGGTGCTTATGCCACTGAGCTATCTCACCAGCCCACGTTTCTCTTTCCAGCACTTCTGGTGCCAAGCCACAATTCTGGATCAGCACAGTCAACTGGCTTCTCCAGTCCTACACTGCCAGTGCTGAACCTACACAACAGATACGCTCCTGGAAGCCCTGCATGTACCCAGACTGGTAGTATAACAAATGGGGGAGCCCCTCCAGCCTCAGCATGAGGAAAGGGGGGTGTCTCCAGCCCCAGGAGGCCCCTCCACAAGTGTCCAGCAACCAGGAGCATAGTCCTCCTTACTTTCCTCTCGCATTCTCCACAGCAGCCCTAGAAACTGACACATTCGGGAAAGGCTGGCCAGCCGACAGCCATGCCTCTGACAACTTTCCTTCCTACTTCAAGAGAAAACTGAGTTCCACAGTCATGCAGTCATTCCACTGTTCCTACCCCTAAAACCATATCAACCCACAGCATGTGAGTCAAGCTCAGCTTACTGTTTAGGGGGATATTTCTGTCTTTATAGCAACTGAGCTACCACAGTTTATCGTTTTATGTCATTCTTCTATAAAACTGGTATGTATATTTGATGGGGTCTTACCACAGCCTTTTCACTTGTAAGTAGGGAAGACATGAAGCACATAAAAATAAGCCATAAAGAACATAGAAAACAAAGTCATCAAGGAGCTCCAACTGCCCAGGGTGCAAGTCTGGGAGCAGTGAGTGCTACTTAAAGGGCTCCCCTAACCAGAGCCCAACTCTTACACGGCAGTGTGAGGGATGCCCCAGATATCCACTTTCCTTTGCTTCTGTCAGAGCCCACAGCAGGAGGGTTCCTGCTTATGCTGACATCTCTGTTTCTCATCAGTGGCTATGTCTTCTGTAAGAAAGGAGGATTAAGCATGACAAAAGCAGCACACATTTCCAACCCAAGACTGGGATATCGAAAAGAAAAGGAAAGGAAAGGAAAGGAAAGGAAAGGAAAGGAAAGGAAAGGAAAGGAAAGGAAAGGAAAGGAAAGGAAAGGAAGCTTGCTGCCATGCTCTAAGCCTACAGTCTCAAATCCCCTCTCCTGCCATATCCTCAAAGGAGAGATCAGAAATCTAATTCGACTTTGTGGTGAAGAAGGCCCTGGGGAGGCTGTGGAGCAGATGGCCGCTGATGGAAACCAGGACAGCAGTAACCGTTCAGTGCTGTGGCCAGAGGTCGCCAGATGCAGCAACAGCAGCCTAAATGATGGCCACATGTTACGTATCACAGTGATCTTGTCAGGAATGCTTTATTGTTTAATGAAGTCTTTTTTTCTGGATTGGTTCATTATTTGTTTTCAGAAAACCAGAAGAAACAAAATTGAGCAGTGCCTCTTGAAGGAAGAAGAAACCAGAGGAAGCTAGATTCCACGTCTCCTTGGCAAAACCAGTCATAAGGAGCTCCCTACTGTTACCCTAGAGACCAGAACAAAACAATACTTGGTACTAACATAGGCCATTCTGGTGTCCTTGTTAGAAATTCTCTGATTCCTTCCCTTGGGGCATCACAGTGAATCATTTGATTGGTTCTGAGTGCTACAGCTTGGATCTGGATTGTCCCCAAAGGCCCATTTGTTAAAGGAGTGTTTCCCAGGCTAGGGACCTTCAGAGAGAAGGTAGCAAAACCTTTCAGAGATGGGCCCAAGAAGCTGGGCTTCTGGTCATTAGAGGCACATCCTTCACAGGGGAACTCTGAAGCTTGCTCTGTTTTTCTTTCAAACCCAGGCCATGAGGCGCACAGTTTGGCTTTGCCACACACTCACTGTCACGATGTACCTTCCAACAGGCCCAAATCAATGGCCACATTCAATATTCTAATTAAACTGTGAATCAAAATGAACATTTTCTCTTGTAAGCTGATTGTCTCATTCTTTGGTATAGAAATGGAAAGCTAACTAAAATGCCCAGCCATGGCTTATTCACTTTCCACCTTGGACACGGAAGGAGTCTAGGTTTACTTGTATGAAGGCCTTATGATATTTAAATTGATACATCAACTTGTATGGGTCATGGTGTCTAGATATTTGATCAGATATCATCTCGGTATTTCCATAGATTTGTGTGTGTGTTTGTGTGTGTGTGTGTGTGTGTGTGTGTGTGTTTGTGTTACCGGGGAATGAATGAAGTCAGGCCCTTGTGCTTGCCAGGCAAGCGTTTATTCTACTGAGCTATCTCTCCAGCCCTCCATAGAATTTTAAAAATGAGATTTACATTTAAATTGGTGGCCTATAAGTAATTCCAAAATGACCTGCAGTGTTCTTCCCTATCCCAGCCTCCTGGCTTCCACTAAGCGTGATCCGTCTCTGCTTTCTCTTCCAGTCCCCTTTCTCTCCTGAGTCATTGTCCCATCAGGGTATAAAGAATGGTTCCCACAAGACAGTTCTCTTACTTTAGAAAAGTAAAGACATCATGTAGAATATGTCTACATCTAGATTTTGGTCAGGCTTTAGTATGTAATGTATGGTAAATTAGAAACAATGATGTGTTGACCTGCACTAGTTCTCACTTCCCAAAGGAAGCAAGGGAAGATATTAAGCACATAAAAATAAGCCATAAAGGACTGTGTTGACAGTCCTTAAGGTCCTGCTTCTGAGTAGGCTAGAAGAGAAAATCAGCTGATCTGCTCTGCACACCTGCTCAATGGTCTCACAAAAGCACAAATCAGATGCTCTTCCACCCCTGCTTAAAAACCCTCCACTGACTCCCCATTCTTCTAGAACAAAGACCAAATAGTTGCCTGGTGGGTTGACCTCACCGTTTACGTAACCCTAACCCTACATAGTAGCCATTCTAAACCCTCCACAGTTCCCCACATATAGCAAACCTGGCACTGCCTCCTTGGCCTTCATGCCCTCACCTGCCCTTGGCTGCCTGGCAGACGCCAACTCACCTTCCAACACTCTCTTCAGCAGTTACTCCTGTTTGAAGCCTTGTCTGACTCCCCCCATTAACACTTACTGTTCCAACTGCAATGACGTCCCTGGACCACAGGACACACCGCAAGCAAAGCAGGCCTAATGTCTCATTGCCTGAATTGATTTACACCTTTTTCTTGCTCTGCCAGATAATATCTACCTTAAGAGACAGATGACTTTATTTCAATTTTCAATTTCTAATATCTAACACTTTAGCAATATAGTAGACACTTTATCATTAAAATAACAAATCAATGAACATATTTTTCTAGCAATATAATTTATTCTGGCCCAAATACTGTTTAAGGTAACAAATATATTGATGATATGCCAAGATAAAAACTTTAAAAATATTTTTAAAGAAGGCTAACAGAAATTAAGGGTTGAAAACAGTGAAGCCAGTGGTGAGGTCATCCTACTTGCTTGCAGAAGCAGGCCACATAGTTGGCTTTCTAGCATGCACTAGATATAATAAGTTTCCCATGGACTACAGACAAAAATAAGATGATAAGAAAAGCATAGCTAGTTCTCACATGACTACCAAAGAGAAGTTTTCCAAAGGAACCTTGGAGTGAACACTTTGTGATGCAATAAAATAGTAGCTTTAAACATTCTTTTCATTAAGAAATTTATTATTAACTTACACGGTACTTACACAGGTCTTAGGAGTACAGGGTGATATTTCAATGCATGAACGTGCAATGATCTGAGCAGATCAATGGTTTATCTACCACCTCGAACATCTTTCACTTCTTTGAGTTAATAACATTCAAAATCCTCTCTTCTACCTATTTTGAAATTTTCCACTAAGTGCTGTCAACCACAATTAGCCTACAGTGTCATAGAACATTAGAAGTTATTCTATCCTTTTCTTCCTATCTCCCCTCCTCCACACATTTCCCAAATGAACATTTCTCAAAGTTCCTATATAGGTAAGTTTCCTAGAGATGTTTCTCACAAAATCACTCACCATGAACTAAACACTCACACTGACACAAAATTTGGTAAATTCATTTTGACTGTGTTATGGTTCAAAGTAGATTTCTCATGGATGGTCAAATCAATATAGAAGGCATACTTTAGTGTATCTAAGGATTCTGTCCTTAACACGTTTTGGACCACAGATAACTCTGTGAAAATTTGTTCAAGTATAATATATTTTTGCTCCAAAAAACAACTTGACAACAGATGTTCTGTGTCTACTTTAAAGGTAATCATGGAAACTAGTATACATAGACTTTCAGGTTAAAATTCCCAATATGGAGATAAGAGGTACTGTATGTCATTGAGGCACGCTTCCAAAAATGTTATTTTCCTTGGTAGGATTTTTTTTAAATGGTCTACTCTCTTTTCTCTGTCCTCCCAAGCAAAACAAAAGTATGTTTCAACTGTCAGCTGTATTGGGCATTGGTCTCCTTTAGAAAAGAACAGGTGTGGGCTGGCCAGATAGCTCAGAGGACTAAAGTGCCTGCTTAGGCAAGTGCAGAGACCAGGGTTTGATCCTCATGCCATGCTGGCCCTGCCCTGGGGCATGCCAAGACAGTGACTGAGACTGGGTGTGATGGCACAAACCTGTAATCCCAGCACCTGGGAGGGTGAAAACAGGAGGATCGCTACCAAGTCTGATCTGTGTAGAGAGACCCTCTAGACCCTGTACTGAATATACAAAAAAAGAAATGAGAAGAAAGGAGAGAAGGAAGCAAGGAAGGAAACAAGGAAGGAAGAAAGAACAGAAGCACCAACAGAAACATTCACCCATTTCTGGAAGTGACCACTTATGCACAGGGCCAAGATTCTCCACAATTTCACAACATAAAAGCCGTACATCTGTACATCATTATGCATGACTAAAAATAATTCAAGTCTAGAAAATATTCAAAGTAGGCATAACCAAATATATTCCAACTATCTACTCCTTTTTAATCTCATTAAACCACTCAGAAAATATCTAAACTTCAGTGATAAAACTTTCTAGAGTGTTTTCTTAGAAAAATTAGTTGAGTCGTAAAATATTTATATAAATAACTGCTACAGGAAATATCAGCTGCTCTGCTATTTAAAAAATTGGGTGGAAGGTATAACAAAAACTCTTAGATTTACAATAGTAACCCAAAGCAAGATTTTTTTGGTGGTGATTAGATAATGGGATCTGCTGCTTGTTAAAGATATGTTTAGATCATGGTGATCAATATGTACCACTCTTTTTATTTAATTTCTTACCTTTTGGTGGAAAACATACTTCTAGCTTATTAAATTGGGTCATTTTAAAATGAAAGATCAGTTTGGAGATAATTCCTGTCCATAGACTCCAAAGGTTGAGAAGTATCAGCAAGAGCGATAGATCAGGTTACACAGTTTCTGACACAGGTGTCACAGAGTTAGCATTACACTTATTAGTGAGGCATAGCAGAAATGTCATGACTAAAAAAGTGTTGGTTTCATGGAAAATAAGACAGGTGTCAGCAAATTTTCTGTCAAGGTCTAGACAGTAAATATTTTAGGCTTTGAAGATAAGTGTCGGGGCCAGTGAGATGGCTCGGTGGTCTAGAGTGCCTGCTTAGGCAAGCTTAGGAAACCCGGCAACACATGCTGTGCCAGCCCCACCCCTAGGGCAGGCTCAGCCAGCCATAATATAAATAAATAAATACATAGCTTTTCAAAAAAGAAGATTAAGTGTCATTATAATGTTAAAGCAGCTACAGGTAACATCTGAACAAACAAGGAGAGCTGTGTTGCAATAAAACTTTAATTAAAAAAAAAATCTTTAATACAAAACAGGCTGTCAGCAGGATTTAGACATTGGGCTTAGGCCTAAAAAGTAAACATGAGAAACTTTCTTGAAGAAAATGTACTTCTTTTATAAAAGGTTGCTATGCGAAATGGAGTAAAATATGCCACTGAAGTGAACACATTAAGCCTATGTAAGTTACTACTCTCCCATTGCAGTATCTCAATTACTACTTACGCTGCTCCTTTTGTACTTTGGTATTCTCAAATATCTTGAATTTTTAAAAATTTTCTTCCGAGTACTCATCCCAAGCTTATGACGTATGCTTCCAAAAAGCACATTAGAAATACCTGACAGGTTTTGATACTCACAGTAACCGGCCATCTGCTGATAACTTTTCTATGTTTTCTGTTACGGACTTAACAGCATCTCCAGCTGTTAGCTCTTGGGGCAAAGCCTGCACTAAGGAATTGGATTTGTTTCACTTCTACGATGTTTTCGTGAGGAGAGCAAAGCTCCTCTTTAGGAAAGAACAATGAGGTAATTAAATAATTACTGTAACAAAGAATAATTAGGAAGCCCTAATCAGCATACCTCAGCATATGACATTTAGAAACTAGATCGCTAAAGATGTGATTGAGTTAAAAAGGGCTTGAGGGCCACCCTAACCCAGTCTGACTGGTAGAAAGAGGAAATATGGCCTCATAGAGAGACACCACGGACATGTACACAATGGAAAGACCATGTTGCTGCCAGAGGGTAGCCACTACACAGGCCAAGAGGCCTCCAATGAAGCTCAGCTTGCCAAAACCTTGGTCTTGGACTTCCAAGCCTCTAGAATTTGAGAAAACAAATGTCTTGTCAAGTCACTCAGGCTGGGATATTTTGCCATGACACCCTAGGAAACTAATACAGATGAGATTGGTTAGATGGCAACGGCAACGTAGTCTGGGCTAGAACTAGAACAGCTGTGGCAAAAATGCAGCAACCTTAACAAGTGAGAAGATCATGCAGAGAAGTCAACAATGCTGAGCAGAAAAGTGAGGACTGAGGAAAATGGCAGAGTAGACACATTTAGACTGAACAGTAGAGCTGTTTGTGGAGGAAGATGCCAACAGATTATAAATTTTGGGGAGTCAAAAACATCAGCAAGTGATTTCAAGCAAAAGAGAGTTTATTTTAGACAATTTTCTGAATGTGTGTTGCTAACCAGTTTCTTTATATCTGTTTACCTATTTTGGTCTTCATGTTTTCACAGAATAGACAACTGAAATTTACTGAATGACTGGCATCACTCTACGAAGAAGATTAAAATAAACCAAGGCCAAGTACAGTTGATTTTAAGTTCACTTTTTGGTTGTTTTTAAACCTAACATCACATGCCTTTAGCCTAAGATATTTCTTATTTCCTTGAAGGGATATAAATATGCTTTTAAAATAACCTTTTATTCTCTTTGCATGTTCTGCATGCCCTAATTTATTTGAGCTTTTAATCTTCTAGTCCCTGACCTCAAGGTTCATTCCATTCTTACGTATTATTTATTCTTAAGCTCTACTCTTTTCTTTTTTGTATATATTATTTAAAATCATGAGTTTGTCAGAAAGCTACCACTAGCGTGTGTGTGTGTGTGTGTGTGTGTGTGTGTGTGTGTGTGAGAGAGAGAGAGAGACAGAGAGAGAGAGCGCGCGCAAGCGATGGGGGTTTAATCCAGGGCCTGTATACAGTAGAAACTCTACCACAGAGCTATATCCTCATCCCATTTTCCCAAAAAGAGTAAAGAATGATTTTATACTAAATTATAACAAATATTTGCACTGCAAGTCAAAGGGGTATGAGAACCAATGGCCAAGACTAACTGCGGAACATGGCAAAGCCTCTGAGAAGAATTTAAACCATTTCTTAAAAATCACTATTTCTGTTCAAATCCCCGCTACATTATCCATGTAGAATTCTGGCAATCGAGCTGTATTCTAAGTACCAGGAAGTCTAGAATGCACAATTAATCGCTTGTTGTCCTAGCAGAGGTCATATTTTGAGAAGCCAAAGGAAAAAACTGGATTTCCTTCTGTGAAATGAGTGGTAGTTACTTCACCAGTTTAGCATCAAGATTAAACAATTACTATTTGTAAAGCTGGCACAAAACACATTCTCAAAACTTTTATCGTTTCCATAAATACCCAGTAAGCACCAGGGTCCTGGGAACGCAGCAGTGAAGTCAGGCACACACTGGCTATCCTTCTTTAAGAAAGGCATTCTGCCTGCTCACCCTGGCCGTCACACTGCTGGCTCAGAGGACAGAATTCTTTGTGAATTTCATGTCACCCCTCCAAAACCTTGTGTGTGTCTCCCTTCTCCCACTTCTTAGCAGCTGAGATGTCACTATGATTCTTTTTTTGTGTGTGTGTGGGACCAGGGTTCGAACTCACTGATTCATTATTTTTAATTGAACACCTGCTGTATATAGCTTTGTTACATATGAACACACTCTACAAAGCCTATTAGCTAAACAGTCGACCCAATCTCACTTGAATTATATTCTTCTCATGTTGTTGAATTTAGGTAAGTGATAAATGTGTAAGAATCGCTAAAACGGAAACATCTACAAAACAAAAGATTTCTTTTCACTTAAGGTTTTACAAATGCCCTATCCCAAATTAAGGACAAATGCTAGTAAGTCTTACATTTACGTGTTAGCATGTTCCTGCTGGCTTGAACGACTACCACACTGGGCAGCCTGAACCACTGGTGGTACAAATGTATCCCTTTTACCAGTCATTTCACTAACAAAATTAATAGATCTATAAATGGACTGAATGTAGTTTCTTGAATTTGGATAATTACTGCCCAAATAGAAATATCAATTAATACTATTCAGCCAGGCCAGATGTAGTGGTGCACACCTGTAAT
>PVKN010008764.1:0-24663 GCA_004027915.1 Capromys pilorides | reverse complement strand
CATGGACCCTCCAAGAGGGAACCCTTGGGAAACAGCATTATCCCAGAAAGGGTTAAGGCAAGGATCTGGAGACCAGACCATCCTCGCTTAGGGCTGTCTCAAATCCAATAACAGGGGATCTCACAGGAGGTATAAGAGGAGCAGGCACACAGGGACCCCAGGGATGGCCACAGCAGAAGGTGCCAGGGCCACCAGGAGCCGGGAGAGGTGACAGGAAGGAACTTCAGGGGGAACGTGGCTGCACACACTCAGTGTGAGTGAGCATCAGGCTGAGGGGCTGTGTGTGATAGCAGCCGCAGGACAGGGCACAGGAGGGTTCTTCTATGGGAGGATGAGGCCCGGCGCCTGGTGCCCAGTAGACGGGTGCCGTTCCACGCTGCTCTGACTTTGTGGTTCTTTCCTCCTCTTCCTTCTCCTTCTCTTCTGCTCTCCTGAGGACTGAAGCCAGGACCTTCCCACTGAGCTACACCCCCAGCCTGTTTTATGTTTCATGTCAAGACAGGGTCTCTGTAAGTCATGACGTTGTGCAGGCTACACTTGAACCTACCCCTGCCGCAGCCTCCCAGAGGGCCCTGGATGCCTCGAGGAAAGGGCCCACTGTGGAGGCCAGCAGGAAGCAACAGGCTGGCGGCAACGGTAGCGAGGTTAGCACGGCTCAGGCTGCTGCTGGACTGAGAGTGTGGAGAGGGAGGTGGAGAATATTTCAACAATATGGAGAAATTGGTAGAAAGTGGGCAAACAGTTTGAGGCAGCAAGGAGATTCTGAATCGATCTGTGGCTGGCAAGGGAGTATATGACAGACACTCCACATTCTTAGTCATCAAGGAAATGAGTGAAAGCCACAGTGAGACATCAATGTAAAGCATCAGGGTCACATTTCCATCTTTCTTTTTTTAACTTTATTTATTTGTTTACTTATGTTATGGTGCTCAGCCTGCCCTGGGGGTGGGGCTGGTGCAGCATATGGTGCTGGGGATTGAACCACTGTCCCTGCAGTTGCCTAAGCTTGCCTAAGTAGGTGCTTTAGACATCTGAGCTATCTCGCCCCATCCCTCATTTCCGTCTTGTGTCTGAGGCCAGATGGGTCAAAATGAGGCAGTATCCAGGCAGCCAAACCCACACAGCAGAGCCAGGTGGTCACGCACAGCACGGATGGAGCTCCAGGTAAGCGCCTGCAATGAAAAGCACCAGACCAGGAGGAGTGTCTCCTGCATGGTCCCATCTCGACAAATCACTGGAAAGTAGATGTGCACAGTGGCGCAGAACTGTGATCCCAGAACTTTTGTGGGAGGCTGAGGGAGGAGGATGATAGTTTGAGCCCAGCCTAGGTAACTTAGCAACTTAGTGAGATCCTGTCTCAAAATAAAAATGACTGGGAATGTAACTTAGAGCAAAGGCCTAGGCTCAACTTCTAACACCGCAAAAATGAATGGATGACCAGGCATGGTGGCACACCCCCTGTAATCTCAGCACTTAGAGGCTGAGGCAGGAGGATTGCTGTGAGTTTGAGGCCAGCCTGAATTGCATAATGAAACTGTCTCAAAAAAGACAAAAATAAATCTAAAATGGATGAATGGATAGATGGATGTAAGGACAGACAGATGGACGTAGGTTAGGCTAGCGAACCTGCGGAGCCTACTTGCACTCCTCCTGCTGACGAATACAGCCCGGCTTGGTTTGGGTTTCTCTGCTCATATAGCTTAGATGGCAGAACGCCTGGGCCTTCGGGACCTGTGGAGGTCCAGGCTGATTCCCAGAGCAGAGCAGTGGGTCACACTGGACCTAATGCTGCAGCTTTGTGTGGCCACCTTGCATGGCCACAGGTGAGTGCCACACCTGCCTTCCCAGGGGGCAAGGAAGCTGAGACTAGGAAGGACAGCCCTGGCAGTAGAAACAGGGTTCAACCTAGAGTCCACTGGACACAGAACAGTAAGTGCGTGGTGAGACCTCAATGCCACCATCAGGGCAGGAAGGCGGGGAACTCAGATCTGCCTTGTCGGAGCAGGTAGGGGGCCTGTAGGGGATGGACGACACTCGAGAAAGCACTGCCCCAGGCTTTGTGACTCAAATCTGTAATCTTAGCACTCTGGGAGGCTGAGGTAAGAGGACTGTAAATTTGAGCCTGGCCTAAGCAATTTAGTGAGACACTGTCTCAAAATACAAAATAAAAAAGGGCTGGTGGAGCCAGTGAGATGGCTCAGCGGTCTAAAGCACCTGCTTAGACAAGCTTAGGCAACCGCAGGGACCATGGTTCGATCCCCGGCACCACATGCTGCGACAGTACCACCCCCAGAGCAGGCTGAGCTGACAATAATAATAATAATAATAATAATAATAATAATAAGCCATGGCAAAAAGGGCTGGGGATGAAGTTCATTGTGAAGACCCTGGGTTCAGCCCCAGTACTGTAGGAAAACAAAACCAACCAACCTACTGCCTGCTGGAGAAGGGGCTGGATGGGATGGACTTGGGATGGACTTTTTACTGCATAATCTTTGGTACCTTAAAAAAAAAAAAAAAAAATATATATATATATATATATACACACACACACACACACACACACACACACACACACACATACAACAAGGTCTCGCTACACAGCTTGGACTCATAATGATCTGCTGTCTCAGCCTCCCCAGTGCTGGGATTATAGGCACGCACCACCACACCTAGTCACCTAGTTTTGGTGGCCCACACCACGTGCCCAGAGTTCCACGGGCCAGCACGACATATAGTACCAGGGATCAAACCTAGATCCTTACACTTGCCAGGCACCCGCTTAGACCACTGAGCTATCTCCCCAGCCCATCTTTGGTACCATATGACTTGCGCTTCTATCAGTGTTTCATCTATTAAAACATAATAAATGAAGATCTTTTTTGTTTGGTTTTTTATGTGTCTAGTACAGGGTCTTCAGGGTCTACAGGATCTCACTACTGAATCGGAATAGTAGTGATTCTCCTGTTTTCAGCCTCCCAAGTGCTGGGAATACAGGTATGCACCACCACACCCAGTCCCAATCACCGTCTCTGTGCGCCCCGGGTACAGGGCCAGCATGCCACATCAGGACCAAACCCTGGCCTCTGTGCTCTGCCTTAACAGGCGCTTTAGTCCACTGACCTATCTGGCTGGCCCTTTAAATGAAGCTCATAAATGAAACTCAAATCCCCCTCCTTGCTCTGCCTGGTACTGGCTGCTGCTGGGAGTGGGTGGGGTGGGTAGGTGGAGGCAGG
This sequence comes from Capromys pilorides, assembly GCA_004027915.1. Lineage (NCBI taxonomy): Eukaryota > Metazoa > Chordata > Mammalia > Rodentia > Capromyidae > Capromys > Capromys pilorides. The sequence continues at coordinate 21,427 of PVKN010008764.1, read as the reverse complement.
TCATCTCTCCAGGCACATGAGTTGACCTAGGGAAGATCTAGAGTTGTGTCCTTGACCCAAGCAGCTCTATCAGGGGACAATCCAGTCCCTTCCTGGGGCTGGCCTTGGAGGTGGCTGCCAGCACTGACCCTGAGGGGGACCAGATGATAGGCTGGGTGCAAGTGGGGCCATCTACTCTCGATAGTACCCAACCCAGGGATTTCAACTAGATGTCTAGCCTGACTTTAGCTCCTGTCATTCAATGATTGTCAGAAAATCAAGACTCGGGGGATTGTACCTAGGCCCTTTGCTCTGAGCTACATCCCCAGCCCTTTTTATTTTGAGACAGCATCTTACTAAACTGTTAAAATGCCCAGACTGAGATGGAACTTGTAACCCTCCTGTTTCAGCCCCCCAGGGGGCTGGAATTATAGGCATGCACCATACTGTATGTGCCGTACTGTATGTACCATATTGCCTAGTAGGCTTGTAATTCTTTTTTTATGAGGAGGACACTGACAATCGAGCTCAGGACCTTACATTTGCCAGACAAGCTCTGTGCTACTGAGCTATATACCCATTTGAGGACGCCAGCTCTCGATGCTACTCTTAGCTGTGCAGGAAGAGGCAGCAGAGCGCCTACTGGCTGGTATCTTCCACCGGAGGAGAGGCCTTCCGGCGTTCCGCCCACCTCCTATCGCGAGAGGGCGCTGCCGGCTATGTGTACGAGCAGCGGGCCTTGCTTAACTTTTCTCCTTTCGCCGCTCTGTTTTGCTTCCGGTTATCCTAGCAATTGGTTCCCGAAGTGCATTGAAAGCAGTTTCCGGTTCCGGGACTGCCTTGGCGGCGGTGCGCGGGAGTGATGGGCAAGATGTGAGTCTGCTGCAGCTCTCGGCACCGTTCCCCACTGTTTACGCCTGGTCTCTGCTCCCAACTGGTGTCCACTGCAGCCCTACGCCCCCTTCGGCGGTCCGGGTCGTACTCAGACTTGCGTCCACAGCGTGAACAAATGAATGAGGAGTGACTGATTTTCTTCCTCCCAGCGTGACCTCTAGGCAGCCGAGGAGCGCGATCGCGGCGGGCGCGATGAACCGGGCCAAGCCCACCACCGTGCGCAGGCCCAGCGCCGCAGCCAAACCCTCAGGTTCGTCGCGCGCGGCTTCTTGGGCCTCGGAGACTCTGGGACACTGTTCGTCCTAGCCAGGCAGAGCTGGGCAGCTGCGACGTCCTGCAGGACATGGTCGACCCGGCCCAGCAGAGCCTCGGGAGGCTGCCTTGCTGCACTGTTAACAAGCTGGACTTAGGACCAGCTGTTGTCACTTGCTCGCCCGGCTGCCTATGCTCTCTGTGTCTTTTTCTCATCTATAGAGTGACAGTAATTGCACTTGTTGCAGAAACTTCTTGAGAAACTTCTTGCACGTATAGGCAAGCCGATACGTGCAGGTCAGAGATGTCCCGAATTGTAGACAGCACTGTAATCTCTCGCTAACACTTCTTACCGTTACGCTGATCCTGGCTGTGCTATGGATTGGCTGGAGCGATCCTGGCCTTACTCTTGCCTCCTCTAACTCATAAGTCTCGAATGTAACAGGGCTGGAATCAGTCTCTTATACCTCTGGGCATCGTGAATGTGTATGTTTTCTGTCTCCCTCTCTGCAGGGCACCCTCCACCAGGGGACTTCATTGCTCTGGGCTCCAAGGGCCAAGCTAATGAATCGAAAACTGCGTCGACCCTGCTGAAGCCAGCCCCATCTGGCCTGCCTTCCGAGCGCAAGCGGGATGCTGCTGCTGCCCTGTCTGGTGCCTCCTCACTGACTGGCCTCACCAAACGCCCCAAACTCTCTTCCACACCCCCACTGAGTGCCCTGGGGCGCCTGGCTGAGGCTGCAGTGGCAGAAAAACGGGCCATTTCTCCTTCAATCAAAGAGCCATCTGTGGTGCCAATTGAAGGTAAAGTCCATCTCTGGACAACCTGCAAAACTTGACCCTCTCCATCCATTCACCAGGTTTCCCTTTGGGCTTGGCGCTGCGAATGCCCCAGGGTCCTCTATGGGGACAGTTACCTGAGTGTCGTAGTGGCACTGGGTCACTATGGAGTAGTTCCTCAGAGCACCTCCTGAGCTCCTCTGACTTCCATGCTGCCCTTTGGGAACTGGTTCATCTGTTCTTCTGTACAGGTGCCTTTCTAATCATCGGTAGGGGAAGGTGAACCTAAGTGCTGTCAGCCTGGTTGTTCGGGGCGAGAATCCTACTAATTTCCCCTGGCTGCTGATGGTGAAGAGTTTGTTCCTCCCTGTTTTCAGGATAGTATCATAGGTGCCAGTGGAAATGTGAACTTTACCTATAGACTTTCTGCTCACAGATACTTGAATTTTGCACCCAACTGAAGTTATACCTGATTTGCTTTTCTCTGTCTCACCCTTTAGGGGTACTGGGGATTGAATTCAAGGTCTTTACGCTTACCTACATCCCAGCCCATTTATACATTTTTTTTTTTTAATTTTGAGATAGGATCTAGCTAAGTTTTCTTGTTTGCCTATGAATTCATAACAGTATTCCTACCTCATCCTCCTGAGTGCTGGAATTACAGGTTTGCACCTTTACACCCCACTGGTCTTAACTAAGTTTCTAAGCTGCACAGGCTGGGCTGGATCTTGTGATCCACCTACCTCAGCCTCCCAGAGTGGTGGAGTTATAGGCGTGGACCACCTGGCTTGAGTTATCCTTGCTTTTCTGTGTCATTTTCTCCATGATCATTTTTAATGGTTCTGTGTTGTCTGTGGAGTAATATTTGTTACCAACCAAACCAGTTGGCTGCTGAGCTTGTACTCTGATAGCAGTTCTGATTCCCTGTATGGCTTATGACTTCTCTGAAAGTGCTGAAGAGACCATCTCGTTAATTCTGTTAGTTTTAGTGGAGACATATCAAGTAAAGCCACTGAATTAAAATCACTTCTACTGGCTGGGGAGATAGCTCCGTGGCACAGGTGCCTGCCTGGCAAGTGCAAGGTCTTGAGTTTGAACCCTGGTCCTGCAAAAAAAAAAAAAAAAGAACAGGGACACAGTCAGTTCAAGGCCAGCTTGAACTACATAGTAAGGCTGTCTCAAAACACCAAAAATTAAAAAGAAATTAGAACAAAATCACTTCTACTGAGTTGTCGTATGAGTGGCTCGGAGGTCTAGTGGCCCAAGTTTTGCCCTTAGCAAGCTCAGAGGCTTCATGGGAAAGCACAAGGGAGGGACCAGGTCACTGTGGTGGGTGGGAAGGGAAGGGCATGAACATGACTTCCTGACAGCCTGTAAGGGAGGAGTAAGCGACCAAGAGAGCAGAGCAGAGCAGAGGACCTGATGTGAGGTGAGAGCAGGGCCTGCTGTGACCAGCACAGGGTGGTGAGAGCCTGAGGCGGGTGTCACAGGCAGTGTCTGGAATGGGATGGGACCAGTCTGATGGGGTGTGGGCAGCCAGCCAGTGTGTTGTGCGCAGCAGTAGTTGCAGGATGGGGGACTCAGCTGAGCTGCAGGTCTTTACCACCAGCGCTGCTTTGCTATTTTCAGTCTTACTTGTGAAGTGGTTTTGAAAATTAAGATGTAGCTGTGGAAAGTGCGTCCTGTGCCACTTGGAGGAGACCTCTGCCCTCCACCCTTGGGTCTGCCATGGTCCTTGTGCGGGAAGCTACTTGGGAAGGATCATGCTTTGGTCAGACCTGCCCCCAGGATGGTCCAGGGTTCACTGTGCCTCAGTGGGTGTGGATGACCCCTGGTCTAACCCCCTGCTCTAACCAGCTTCCCTGCTGGGCAGTTCTTCCCACAGTGCTGCTGGACGAGATTGAGGCAGCTGAGCTGGAAGGCAATGATGACAGGATTGAGGGCGTGCTGTGCGGGGCAGTGAAGCAGCTGAAGGCGACGCGGGCCAAGCCGGACAGCACGCTGTACCTGAGCCTCATGTACCTAGCCAAGATCAAGCCCAACATCTTTGCCACGGAAGGAGTCATTGAGGTGAAGTCTCACCATCTCCTGCTTCCCCAGCACCCTCCCTCCGTGGTCTGCTATGGCTTAGTGGGTGAGGTCCCAGAACGAACACGCATTCTTCCTTGCAGGCTCTGTGCAGCCTCCTCAGGCGGGACGCCTCCATCAACTTCAAGGCCAAGGGGAACAGCCTGGTGTCTGTGCTGGCCTGTAACCTGCTCATGGCTGCTTATGAGGAGGATGAGAACTGGCCTGAGATCTTTGTCAAGGTGACCCCCTCTCCTAGGGCTGAGAGTGGGAGAGAGGCGGGTGGGATCCCTTCTGCAGGATGCATCTCGTGGCCCTGGTGCCATGTCACTGTCCTTTCTGCACTGAGGGTTTGGGGAGGGCTCTGGGGCACACACCCCACTGGCAGGACAGCTGGTCTGCATCCAGAAATGTGGGCTGCCTGCAGCTTGAGGCTGTGGCTCACTGCAGGTGTACATCGAAGACTCATTGGGTGAGCGGATCTGGGTGGACAGCCCGCACTGCAGGACGTTTGTGGACAATATCCAGACGGCGTTTAACACCAGGATGCCCCCCAAGAGCATGCTGCTGCAGGGGGAAGTGGGGCGCAGTGGGGGTGACCTCGGGGCTGGTAAGGAATACAGGGCACTTGGGGGCAAACAGGGACATCTAGACCTGGGCAGGGGGAGAGAAGCTGAGGTTGGGGGATTACTGATAGGAGACCAGGATTGTGGGAAGGGCACCCAATGGGGCTCCCTGTGGCCCATGCAGGAAGCAGCCCCCACCCTTCCCTCACGGAGGAAGAGGACAGTCAAACGGAGCTGCTGATCGCTGAGGAGAAGCTGAGCCCCACACAGGAGGGCCAGCTCATGCCCAGGTAGGTTGGCCACACGGCCAGGCAGGGGCCGGTGGGAGGCGGGCCGGGAGAGCAGCATTCTTCCTTGCTCCTTTCCACCCTCTGGCCTAGGTACGATGACCTCGCAGAGAGCATGGAGGAGTATGTCCTGGACATGCTGCGGGACCAGCTCAACCGACGGCAGCCCATTGACAACGTCTCCAGGAACCTCCTGCGGTTGCTCACCTCTGCTTGTGGCTACCGGGAGGTGCGGCTGCTGGCTGTACAACGGCTAGAGATGTGGCTGCAGAACCCAAAGGTGGGCCTGGTGCAGTGCCCTGGTGGACCTCTTGTGACGGCGCCCTCCTGGCATCCTGGAGTCCTTGGCTCATACAGTTGTCTTGGCCTTCACAGCTGACCCGGCCGGCCCAGGACCTGTTGATGTCCGTATGCATGAACTGCAACACACATGGCCCAGAGGACATGGACGTCATCTCCCATCTGATCAAAATCCGCCTCAAGCCCAAGGTGCTCCTGAACCACTACATGCTGTGCCTCAGGTGTGCAGGAAGGTCAAGGCCCAAGGGCCACAGGTGGGTGGGTGCTGGGATGACAGGTGAGAGGTCTGGCTGGCCCCTCCTCGTGTGCCTATTTCTTACATCCAGGGAGCTGCTGAATGCCCACAAAGACAACCTGGGCACCACCATCAAATTTGTGATCTTCAACGAACTGTCCAATGCCCGGAACCCCAACAACATGCAGATCCTCTACACCGTGCTACAGCACAGCTCCGAGCTGGCGCCCAAGGTGAGTTGGGGTGGCGGGGCTCGAGCCTGGCCCTGCTCCTGTCCACAGAGGCCTGAGTGGCGCTGGCTGGAGGGGAGCCCTGGCATGGCCTGTTGCAGGGAGGTTGACAAGTTCGTTGATGCCACTCAGGAAAATGCTCCTGGGCCCGGAGAGGAGCAAGTATTTAATTCTTGTTGTGAGTCTGTGTTTGGAAACTAAAACTGATCTTGCTGAGGAAGTAGCACTGAGCCTCTAAAAAGTCTCTAAGCCACATGAGCAGCGGTTTTCTCCAACCAAGTGGGAGTCTCTGGAGCACTAGCTGTGAGGTCCCTGGCTCAGATCCCCATGGGTGGAGGCCTGGAAAGTGCACCTGCTGCTCAGCCGAGACAGAGGTCTGGAACGCTTGTTGCTGTCTCTGCTGTTAGTATTTCACCACCACTCCATGTTTATGAGTCATTTTATGGGCTCACCTGTATGACTGTCTTAGTTACTCTTTTCTCATTGCTGGACAAATACCTGACATCCAAAATGAAGAAAGGAAAGGTTTATTTAGCTCACAGTTACTGGAGGTTTCAGTCCACACTCGGCTGGATCCAAGGCAGAGAGGCACAATGCGGAGGCCAGCAGTTCGTGGCGGCAGTACAGCAACAATGGCAACAGAGCAACAGAGAGAGAGTCTGTCTCTCTGTCTCTTATATAATGCATTCAGACCATTGCCCCAGGCTGGGGAAGGTACAAACACCCATAATCCCAGCAGTACTAAAACATATAATCCCAGTGGTTCATGAGTTAGTCTCAAACTCTAGAAGTCCCCGCCCCATGACTGCACGAGGCTCTGGGCAGACAACTAGACACAAACCATAACAGTGACCTCTGGCCAAGAGTGAAATCTGATGCTTCTCCCTCTCAGAGCTCACCATAACAGAGAGCACTGATGCCCATAGCTTTGGGACAGGTGGTCTCTGAGCCTCCTGTAGGTCCTCACACTGCGTGGGGCTCAGGAACTGGCGAGGGGAGTACCAGAACAGTTCTGGGGAGGCTTCTCACAAGGCCAAGTGAAGCCCCAGTGGTAGGCCAAACAGTGGCCATGAGGTAGTATTGGGGAGCACTATCCTGAACGGCCCCTGTCCACAGCCCCCACCTTGTCTCTCTCTCTTACAGTTCCTGGCCATGGTGTTCCAGGACCTGCTGACCAGCAAGGACGACTACCTCCGGGCCTCTCGGGCCCTGCTTCGGGAGATCATCAAGCAGACCAAGCATGAGATCAACTTCCAGGCCTTCTGCCTTGGCCTTATGCAGGAGCGTAAGGAGCCGCAGTACCTGGACATGGAGTTCAAGGTGCCTCAGCCTGCTCTCTCCCCATGGTGGCCCCTTGGGCTTGGGGGTTTCCCTTCAGTTGTCTGCCCCTGGGTGTGCCCCCGTCTGGCACTCTGGTCTAAGAACTCAGAATGGCAGTGAGTAAGGACTGCCAGCAGGGGGGCCTAGAGGCTCATGTGGGTTCGTTCTGGGTGAGGACAACCCCAGGGCTGGGTGTGGAAGAGCCATAGTTGGAGGGGCCAGGCAGTGGGGCATTGTGAGCAGGGATGGCTGATGTGGCCTGATGTGTCCCGCTCTGGCGGGACCTCAGTACATGTGAGGGCTTCAGGAGCTTGTGGGAGCCCTGGGCCGCAGCTTGTTGGTGATCATCCTTTTTTAGCTTCCCATGGTAGGGCTTTGTCCAGCTGTGCTGGCTGAGCCTGCTCCCAGCAGCCTGACCAGGACCTTGCTTGGCTGCTCTTGGGCCCCAAGACCTGCTCCTGCCAGACCACAGTCCTGGCGCAGTAGCCCCCGGGCTCTCTGGCTTCCTTGCACAACCCCCAGTGCATGTGTCCCTGAGTATGTTCAGGGCTTCCGGGTGCAGAACTTCCAAAAGCCAGCCCCGCTCTGCTGTGCTTGGCCTGCAGGAACGGTTTGTGGTCCACATCACAGATGTGCTGGCTGTGTCCATGATGCTGGGCATCACAGCACAGGTGAAGGAGGCTGGTGTCGCCTGGGACAAAGGAGAGAAGAGGAGTAAGACTGGGACTGGGGAGCAGGCCAGGTGGATTTCTGCGCTTGCCTTTACTCTTGCCTGCCCTCCCTCCTGTGACTGCTGCCATACCCTGAGTTGCCAGTAGAGGGCGAGGAAGGCGCAGTCTCAAGACAACCACTAGAGGGGAAGGCCAGAGATTCTGGAAATGGTGTCTTTCTCCTGTCCGTCAGCAGGGACCTTTGACCACTAGAAAGAGGGGAAGGGGAGACCCTATGCCAATGAGCATGGGTCATGGGAAGATTTTGGCCAAGGGGCCCTTGAAGAGACTGTCCGGGTGAGGCCACCAGACGTTTGAGGCTTCCTACCTTCTGTGACCCTTAGAAGATCATAGGCCACCCCCTGAGCGTGGTCAGACTGGCTTGGCCTTCCCCTCTCCCATCTTTAGATGGCCTGGGAGGCCTTAGGTTGGCCATTAATGTCCAGCCTCCCTCCCAGTCCAGCCTTTGTGGGCATTTGTTGCCCCTCAGCGCTCTCACACAGAGGCCACGAACCCCTTTGTCCCTCACAGATCTCGAGGTACTGCGTGCATTCCAGAACCAGATTGCTGCCATCCAGCGTGATGCTGTTTGGTGGCTTCACACTGTTGTTCCCTCCATCAGCAAACTCATCCCCAAGGACTATGTGCACTGGTAAGCACTGGCACTGTTGCTTGACCTACACTGTCACCTGCCTGAGAGTCGCTGGCTCAGACATGCACCAGGGCTCACCAGGAAGAAGTTTGTTGTCTGGGGACACGGCCACTGTGGGCTCCAGGAGAGGTGGTGAACAGCAGCAGTCTTGAGCCGAGGAATGGAGGCCTTCCTGAGTGGTTCAGAACCGTTCACAGAGCTTCCATTCTGGAGGCAGGAGGACCCTGTAGCCCCTAGCTGCCTGTGTCAGGTGGTTGCTGGTCCAGTGCAGCCTTGCCAGTTGTGGGCATGACACCCCTAGGGTGCCACGGGAGGCCATGCAGAACTGGGCAGCCCTAATAGTTTTCCCTTGACAGCCCCTGACTGAGCAGAGCAGGGTGACTGATGTCCCCACTCTGCCCACAGCCTCCATAAGGTACTCTTCACGGAGCAGCCCGAGACCTACTACAAGTGGGACAACTGGCCACCTGAAAGTGACCGCAAGTGAGCTGGGCGGTGGGCTGGGGGGTCCCAGGCATGGGTGCCAGACTGGGGCTAGACTGTTGGGCCGGTGGAGCCTGCTCCCCAACCCATGGAGCCGCCTCTCTCTGTGCGGCCCACAGCTTCTTCCTGCGCCTCTGCTCAGAGGTCCCCATCCTAGAGGACACACTGATGCGCATCCTAGTCATCGGGCTGTCACGGGAGCTACCGCTGGGCCCTGCAGATGCCATGGAACTTGCTGACCACCTCGTGAAGCGAGCTGCTGCTGTGCAGGCGGATGGTGAGCATCGCTGGGGTTTGGTGCTTTGTGCTGGACACTGCTAGGTGACCATTGCACACTGAGCTCTGCTGCCTCACCCCATGGAAGCAGCCTGAATGCCAGTACTTGCCTGGGCCCACAGTGGCAAGGCTGCCTGGGTCAGGTGGTGCCACCTCTTACCGGGTTTCATAGTCTTCTGTGCTCCTGTACCCCTGTGCCCCTGTGGTTTTCTTGGGGGAGATCTAGGCCTGGGCCTCCAGGATCACTCTGCCTTTGGCAGGGATTCACCTTGCCCTGTCTGAAGTTTGCTTGGGTTGTTGGTGTATTAGAACCACAGCAGGGCCTTCTGCCTCTCTCCTGTGTTCTTTTTTTTTTGTTAACTTTATGTTATGACTGGCTCAGCCTGCCCTGGGAGTGGGGCTGGCGCAGCATGTGGTGCTGCCAGGGATTGAACCGTGGTCCCTGTAGATGCCTAATCTTGCCTAAACAGGCACTTTAGAGCACTGAGCTATCTTGCCAGCCCTGTCTCCTGTGTTCTTCATGGATTGTGGAATGCTAAACTCGGCCAGGGCTGATACCTATGGCATGGCAGTGAGGCTCTAGCTGCCCTCTGGGGTGTTCCTGTCTGCTAGGACAGCTCCAGTACACTTCTGCCTGGTCCCCTCCCTGCCCAAGCAAGCTGCCTGTGTCCCTTATGGCCTCTGGGTCATCATCCCCTCCTATTCCTGCACTTGGACCCAGGTCCATCTCCTTGGCCTCTGACACCTCTGTCTGGGTCCTGGTGCCCAGTGAGTGACCTTCTAGAGACTATTTGGGTTTCAGATGTGGAAGTGCTGAAGGTGGAGCGAATCCAGCTGATCGACGCAGTTCTGAACCTGTGCACGTACCACCACCCAGAGAACATTCAGCTCCCACCTGGGTAAGGCCCGCGGCCTCCTGACTAGCAGGCATCCAGCCCAAGGCTGCTCAGCTGGGCTGTAATTAGAAAACAAGTCTTTAAACTTTTTTTATGGCCGGCTCAGCCTGCCCTGGGGGTGGGGCTGGCACAGCAGTGGTGCCAGGGATTGAGCCACAGTCCCTGTGGTTGCCTAAACTTTCCTAGGCAGGTGCTTTTAGACCGCTGAGCCATCTCACCAGCCCTGGGTTTTGTTTATTGAGACAGGATCTCTCACTATGCAGTTCAGGCGGTTGTTAAACTCCCTGTGCATCCCAGGCTGGCCTCAAGCTTGTGGCCTCTTGTCTGAGCTTCCCAAGTGCTGGGATTACAGTGTGCCCAGTAGTAACTCTCTTTTACATCTTGGATTTTCTTCAACAGTGTTTTGTAGTTTTTCTTAGGTAAGCCTAAAAATTCTTTTATTAAATTTGTATGTAAATATTGCATTGTTAGGGGCTAGGGAGATAGCTCTGTGGCACAAGTGCCTGCCTGGCAAGTGCAAGGCTGTGAGTTTGAACCCCAGTCTCATAAAAAAAATAAGTAAAAATAAATAAGTAAATATATATATGTATATGTGTGTATATATATGTGTGTGTGTATATTTATGTATATATACATATATGTATTCATTGCTTTGGTGCACAGATTTACTTTTTGGATTGCTAGTTAGTGTGTGCTGTACTCCAATTTGATGTTTCACTAGATGGCCTACTTGCGTGTTTATTTCATCTGTAAGGACTGTACTTTAGTTATAACTATGTATATAGGGTTTATTATTATTGTTGTTGTTACTATTATTTTGGTAATGAGAATCGAACTTAGGATCTTGAGCTTGCCAGGCATTTGCTGTGCCACTGAGCTATATGTTCCTGGCCCTATATATAGTTTTTATTTATTTTTTATTGACTTATTTATTTATTTTTGTCTTTTTGAGACAGTCTCGCTATGCAGTTCAGGCTGGCCTTGAGCTCACTTTTTGTAGCCCAGGCTGGTCTCAAACTCGCACCAATCCTTCTGCCTCAGCCTCTCAAGTGCTGGGACTATAGGCGGCTATATATAGTTTTTAAATACTGTAATTGCATATTGTAGAATGCCAAGATTTCTAGATTTTCAACATGGAAAATCAGATAGATAACTTCCATTGAGTATTTATTACTTTGTTTACCACTGTTCCCATTTTATAGCTGGGAGCTGAGGCTTAGGATGGTCTGTAATGGCCTGGGGCTCAGCTGCAGAGAATGACAGCTGATCCAGGCTGTGTGATTTTGTTTGTTTGTTTTGTGGGACTGGGGTTTGAACTCACGAGGCAGGTACTCGTGCCATGGAGCTATCTCCCTAGCCCCAGGCTGTGTGATTTTGATTTTATTTTTTTAATCTTTATTTATTTGGTACAGGGTCTCCCTGTGCAGCTCAGACTCATAGTGATCCTCTTGTCTCAGCTCCCTGGTGCTGGGATTACAGGTGTGCACCACCACACCTGGTTTCAGTAGCCAGATGGTGCACCTGGGGTTCCAGGGCCAGCACAGCATGCCATACCAGGGATCGAACCTGGGTCCTTGTGGTTACCAGTCAGGCACTTAGAATCTCCCCAGTCCCGGGCTGTGTGATTTTGTGCATATCTTTGTGGCATGGACAGGTGTCCTTGGAGGGGGGATTTTAGGACATCAGTCAGCATCACAGTCTCAAGCCTGGACAGGTTGGTCAGTCCCTGGTCCATCTGTCCTTGCAGTGGCTTCTCTGGCTAGGACTTATTTCCTGTCTCTGTGCCCAGGGTGGCTGAGCCTATGTTGTCAACATCCTGCCCTCTAGGTACCAACCCCCAAACCTTGCCATCTCCACCCTCTATTGGAAGGCATGGCCCCTGCTGCTGGTCGTCGCTGCATTCAACCCCGAGAACATTGGTGAGCCTGTTTGGGCTGCTTGCAGGCTGCTCGTGGACCCATGATTCCTCCTTGGGGGGCCACTCATTAGAGTAATAATGCTGGTGCTTGTGAGGAGCCCATTCCTCTGTTCTCCTTGCCCTAGGTCTGGCTGCCTGGGAGGAGTACCCCACACTGAAGATGCTCATGGAGATGGTGATGACAAAGTAAATACACTGCTTCTGCTGGGGACCAGGGATGCACCAGAGGAGCAGGGCCAGTCTTGAGAGTAGCCAGTCTCCTATGTTGGTGTGCTCCATCCCTGGTGCCTGTTTGCTGATGGATTGAGCTCCAGTCCAGATGTGTCACACTTAAGCCTCCTCCCTTGCCCCTGGTGGTGTGAGGGGCAGGGTAGATGGGGCCACATTACAGCATCCTCTCAGGTGCTGAACAGCACTTGTATGGTTGACTTGGGTGGGAATGGTCAGACTGAGGACTGAGGACAGAAGCAGGGAAGTCCAGGTGGTGGAAGGATCTGAGCGGACAGGCAACCCTGCCTGGTACCACTGTGGTGAACAGCACAGTGTGACTGACACGGCCTGAGAAGTACAGGCAGAGTTGTGACCGCAGCTCAGTGTGAGTGTGCTCTTACGGCATGGTGCCAGGCAGGGCCTGCCAGGCGGCCACTCTAGATAGCAAAAGTACACGCAGAGGACAGTGGCTGCCCCGGGGTAGAGCCTGAGACTGTGACATCGTAGAGACCAGCACTGTGTGTGACTGGTGTTATGGGAACCAGGTCCTTGTATGGTTGTAACACTGTGAAACCTGGTCCACATGGCTGTGGCCTCATAGGGACCAGGCCTGTGTGTGACTGGTGTTGTGGGGACCTGTGACATTATAAGACCTGGTCTGTATGGCTGCAGCCTCAGGGACCAGGTCTTTGTGTGTGTCCAAGAGATTATGGAGACCAGGGCCATGTATGAGCAGCCTGGCGTGGACATGGCCTGTACAGCAGGGATGTTGGGGAGAACCTGGGCAATGCTGAGCCATGCATGATGCTGAAGTGACCTGGCCTTTATGTGCCTGTGGCATTGGGTGGCCTGTGGCTGGGAGACATGGCTGCCTCCTTTGCATATTGAAGGCTTTACATGGCTAAGGAGTAGCCTAAATAGGGACATTCAGGACAGAACTCAGGACAGGACACCACAGGAAGGTTTTGAGGCACTTGAAAGGTGCTGAACCATGAGTCCCTGCCAGCAAGTCCTGCCCTGAGAGATCCCCAATGGGGGGTGGGGGGGCACAGCCTGTTGGGGCCCATTATAATGAGTGAGGATCCCAGTGAGGTGTGTGACGTGAGAGCGATATGCGGGGCTAGACTGGGAGTCTGATGCTGGCTGAGCTTGGTGCTGCAGATGTCTGTGGTGCTGCCGTGGGTGAGGCGGCTGGTGGACTCTGAGAACACCAGATTCTTGGGCTCAGCCTGATGGTGCTGTCGCCAGCCCCACAGGGTACCCAGTGGCTTAGGGCATGCACAGTGGCAGCCTTGCAAGTCTTGACCCTGTGTGACTGTGAACCTGGCCTGATAGGCTCTGGCTTGGGCAGGGGCAGGACAACAAAGCCCTCCTTACTCTGTCCTTAGTAACTACTCCTACCCGCCATGTACCCTGACGGATGAGGAGACCCGTACGGAGATGATAAACCGGGAGCTGCAGATCTCCCAGCGAGAGAAGCAAGAAATCCTAGCGTTTGAGGGCCATCTGGCTGCTGCATCCACCAAGCAGACGATCACAGAGAGTAGCAGCCTCCTCCTGTCACAGCTCACCAGCCTGGATCCCCAGTATGCCCCACCCCCTTCCCTAGCACCCCGAGGCTGAGAACAGAGTAGATCTTTATGGCAGGTGGTTGGCTTGGTAGAGTGGAAGCGTGGGCAAAGCCAACCACACCTTGCTGACCTTATGCACCCACCACACCCAGGCCCGATCGAAGTGGCACCGTCTCTGTGGAGCAGGTCTATGGATAGCTGGGTTGCACCTGGGATCAGTCCTGGGATCTCGACTACTCTTAGGAACAGGGTTGGGATTAGGCAGTGGTCCCTTGCCCTTGCCTATTGCTATTGGATACGGGAGTACTGTGCAGGTAGCTCTGTGACCCTCTCATCCTCTGTGATGTACAGGGGCCCACCCCGGAGGCCGCCGCCTCATATCCTGGAACAGGTGAAGGGCCTGAATCAGTCTCTGCGCCTTGGGCACCTCCTGTGTCGCAGCCGCAACCCTGACTTCCTCCTCAACATCATCCAGAGGCAGGTAGGCCCTGGTGAAAGACTCCAGGGTAGAACAGCAGGTAGCTAGGAGGAGGCAGGGTGCACCTACCTATAAGTGGGGTGTACCTGTGTCCCCATGGTGCTCAGCTTACCTGGATACTCCTTGTGGGCTCCTGGAGTTTAGATGGCACTGTCTTGGCTCTGTTCTGTGCCCCTGACTCCTCACAGAGGGCACTCTTGAGTCTGGCTCAGCAGGAGTGTATAGGGTAGAGTTGGTGGGTTTGAGCCGAAGGTGCTAAATGTGGGCTGCCACTGTCATCTGCCTAGGCCTCCTCACAGTCCATGCCCTGGCTGGCTGACCTGGTGCAGTCGAGCGAGGGCTCGCTAGATGTGCTGCCTGTGCAGTGCCTGTGTGAGTTCTTACTGCATGACGCTGCTGATGATCCCACCTCAGGCGAGGAAGAGGATGAGGGCGAGAGCCGGGAACAGAAGGCCAAGAAGCGGCAGGTGGGTTTCCTGCCTGCCCCCCTAGCTGGGCCTCCCAGGCTGCCCCATCCCCTGAGAGCCTTTTCTCATCCACAGAGGCAGCAGAAGCAGCAGCAGCTGTTGGGCCGCCTGCAGGACCTGCTGCTGGGCCCAAAGGCTGATGAGCAGACCACGTGCGAGGTGCTTGACTACTTCCTGCGGCGCCTCGGCTCCTCACAGGTGGCCTCCCGTGTGCTGGCCATGAAGGTGAGCGCCGCTGGAAGGCACCAGCCTTGGTGCCCTATGTGCAGGCTCCGCTTCTGTTCCCTTCTGGCTTTCGCTGTCTGCACTTGCAAGGGGGACATACAGTGCAGAGGAACGACAGCCCTTGGACAATCTCTGGCCCTTCTCAGGTTGATGAGGTGGAAGCACAAGCGCGGTTGGTACCTGCTGCCTCTCAGGCAGCACCAGGCAGGGCTTGAGGGCGTGGCTCCACAGAGAAACTGCTTAGGTGCTTGCGGCCCCAGCCTGCTGCTCTGTACACCGACACTCGGAAAGGTGTTAAACCGAAGTGGGGTTTTTTGGTTTTGTTTTTACTTATTTGTTTATTTATTTATTGGATACAGGGTCTCACTATAAGGTTCACACTAGTAGTGATCCTCCTGTTTCAGCCTCCCCAGCCCTGGGATTACAGGTATCCTCCATCATGCCCAGTTTTGGTGTCTGGCATGGTGCACCTAGGACTCTAGGGCCACTACAGCATGCAGTACCTGGGATCGAACCTGGGTCCTTGTGCTTGCCAGGCAGGCACTTAGACCACTAAACTATCTTCCCAGCCCCAGAGGTGGATTTTAAAAAAAAGTCTACTGAGCCCCAGAGGTAGGTTTTAAAAAAATTGTTTTTTATTTTCAAGAGAATAAAAGAATAATAGATAAGACATTAGAAACAATGCATAATTTTTAAAAGAATGAGATGATATAGCAGTAATTGTTATGTAGCACATTGCTATTTTTATGGTAGTTGCTCAGACTACAGATATAAGCATATAAAATTGATCAGAAAACAGAAGTGCTTTGAGACAAACACCTGCTGCTCCACTTGTGGCTCCTGAGAAGTGCTATATCTTTTGCACAAGACGCTAAGAGGTGCAGGTGGTCCCTGTGAATGGGCAGGCTGGCTCAGCTCAGCTCTATACTCCTGTGCCTGCAGGGCTTGTCACTGGTGCTCTCGGAGGGTGGGCTTCGGGACAGAGAGGAGAAGGAGCTGCCCATGGAAGAGGACTCGGGGGAGGCGAGTGCACTGCAGGACTACCAGTGGCTGCTGCGGGACCTGCCAAGGCTGCCCCTGTTTGACAGCGTCCGAGGTGCCACCGCCCTAGCACTGCAGCAGGTGAGGGCCTAGTAGGCAGGCATGGAGGGCGGGCGGGCTGCAGGAACACTGCCCAGGAGCCAGCTCGGACGGCCTCCCTCCGCAGGCTATCCACATGGAGACCGATCCGCAGACCATCAGTGCCTACCTGGTCTACTTGTCCCAGCACATGCCAATGGAGGAGCAGGGCCCACACAGCGACCTGGCCTTGGTGAGCTGGGCGGGATGTGTGGGGGCCTGCCCTGCAGAGGTCATGAGGGGGCTGGAGCGTGTTATCACACTGGTGCAGAGGGCAGCCAGAGTCCTGGGATGTTTACTGTCCTCTGTGCTGTCTTCCCCTGGATGGTCTCCTGACCTGACTCTCCTGTCAGCTGTCCCAGCCATAGTGCAGGGTGGCATGAGCTCTGGGGGCCAAGTCTCTGGGCAGGTGAGGATCGAGGGAGTGAACAGCAGTCACTGAGATGGGGCCTCCTCCACAGCCTGGATTCCTTCTGGGGGCTGCAAACCCAGGTCTACCCTGGTGATTTCTGAGGCTTTTGTCTTCCAAGTTTCTGGTCCAGTGTCCATCCTGGGGTGGCTCATGACCAGGCTCCTCAGCGCTGTCACATGTGCTTAAATGTCATGTCTGGACAGGTTGTGACAGTCTTTTTCTTTTGGCTGTAAAGACTTTCTGTTGCTGGTGGGTGGCATCTGTGATCTATTCTGCCCTGGTCCCCACATCCCTGTCTTTCCACCCTGTGGCAGGAAAGGGCTGCAACACCTTCCACTTGGAAGGCCATCAACAACCTTTCTCTGAGTACTGTCCCCCCTTGTTAGTGTGAGGAAGCCTTGTGAGCTCTCCTTCCCTGGTGCTAACACCTGCCTTGCACAAGCATCTTGCATGTTGTTGGGGGCACTTTGTAGTAGTCCTCTCATGGTGCAGCATGTGACTTGCTCAGGGTCACATGCTGTCATGACCAGTTGCTGGGCTGGTGTACAGAGGAGAGAATGGCGCTGGTGGCCACAGTCCCTCTGATGGACCTTATCTCACCAGGATGTAGCCCGGCTGGTTGTGGAGCGCTCTACCATCATGGCACACCTCTTCTCCAAGCTTTCCTGCAGCTCCACTTCTGAGGCAGTTCTGGGCGCCCTACTATCTGTTTTCTCCCGCTATGTGCGGCGCATGCGCAAGAGCAAAGAAGGAGAGGAGGTCTACAGCTGGGTAGGACAGCCCTCAACCCCTGCTGGCTCCCAGCTCCTAGCTTCCCTAGGTACCTGGCTTCTATTCCACTGTCCTCTCTATGTAGTCAGAGTCCCAGGACCAAGTCTTCCTGCGCTGGGCCAGCGGAGAGACAGCCACCATGCACATCCTTGTGGTCCATGCCATGGTCATCCTGCTGACACTGGGCCCACCCCGAGGTAAGCCATGCTGGCTAGGGAGGATCTGTCTCAGAAGGTCACGCCCATGCCCAGCAGCTTTTCCAGAGCCTAGTGGCTTGGGCTAGCTAGCTCTCTGGCCAACAGCCTCTCCCATTTTGCTTCCTGGCTATTGTGACAATTCTACCACGTACCTGGTTACTCCTGTGAAAGCAGGGGAAGGCCAGGACCCCTTTGCTGGGGGTCTTGTGCATGTAGGTGGACTCTGCCAGAATGGGGGCCACCAAATGGCAGTGACAGTGGCCAGCCCCAAGTAGACATCTACTGTGTCACACTTGGGAAGGGCAGGGAGGAGACTGGCCCTGCTGTCCCACCCCTTGGACTTCCTTTTGACTGTGTGGAGCAGGAATTGAGAAGGGAGCTGGCCTGGCCAGACACCTTGTACTCTGATACTGTGAGCGCAAGTTCTCTAGGGCATGGGAACTTCAGATCTATCCGTTAAAGTCTTTTTTCTCACCTGTAAGTGACCCACAATGCTTGACCCACAGATGAGGTACACTAATTGGGTAGTTGATCCTCATTTTCATTATAATCTTTCCCGTTCCTTCGTAGTCTCGGTTTCCCCCTGTACAAGGCAAATGGCCCTGACAGGTCTGCCAGCTTTGGTGTTTGGTCCTCGTTGGGTTCAGGGCTCTTAGAAAGTTGCTCACTCATGTTTTTCTGGAAGCTGGTGATAATGAGTTCTGTGAACTGTTGGACATCTGGTTCCCGGAGAAGCAGCCGCTGCCCACCGCCTTCCTGGTGGACACATCTGAGGAGGCACTGCTGCTGCCTGACTGGCTGAAGCTCCGCATGATCCGCTCTGAAGTGCCCCGCCTGGTGGATGCTGGTACGTACCAGGCTGGGCTTAGGAGAAGGGAAGGGCCTGGTGAATTCAGGCAGCCATGTGCCTGCTGCGCATGAGCCCTTGGGCCTCTGGGATGCTCCCAGTGTCCACATGGTCAGAAGAGGCTGCCTGACTTGTCATACCAGGTCCAGCCGCCCTGACCGTAACAGGTTGGGAATACATCCTGAAAAAGAAGTTAAATGGCCAAGGATTAGGAGGAAATAGGAACAGCTTGGGGCCTCTGAATTAATTCTTGAAGGCTTTGTGGAGTTCAGGCAAGCTGCAGTGGGGAGGGGAGGGTCTAGCAGGGCTCGTCAGGCTGGCTGCCAGGCAAGGAAGGGGAGTTGAGTGGGTGGGTTGGTTCAGGATGCTCGGGAAAGATGCCCCAAGGAGTCTCCTGTCAGCTGTGAGTATTTGTGGCACCATCACTCATGCACAAAGGAGCACTGTGGCCCGTGTGGCTTCAGAGTGGCTTGACCACAGGGCCCTTAGCACTATTGCGAGCCTTCTGAGCAACCCCTGCTGAGCTGCCCCCCAGGGTAGGGGTCTGGTGGGGCCTAGGCCCAGATGCCAGGGGGCCCCTGAACGAGTAGTGCCCACAGCCCTGCAGGACCTGGAGCCCCAGCAGCTGCTGCTCTTCGTCCAGTCCTTTGGCATCCCTGTGTCAAGCATGAGCAAACTCCTCCAGTACCTGGACCAGGCGGTGGCCCATGACCCCCAGACCCTGGAACAGAACATCATGGATAAGAGTGAGTACCTACAACTGGCCGTGTTGGTCAGGCCAAGTGTGCCAGGGTCCGCTAGCCCCTGGGGCCTGGGTGAGGGCTGCTGAGGAGGTTGAGCTACAGGTACTGTAGCATGATATGAAAAGCCAAGGCCTGATCCCACCCCCACACTGTCTTGAGGCCTAGGGAAGTGTGAGACTAGATGCTGGTGTTTCCTGAGTAGGTATCCTGCCTCTAAGCTCCTGGAGGGTCAGGAAGCTCCTAGGACTCTCCTGGGCCTGTGTGAGATTTCCCAACGCAGCTTCCTGGGGGAAGAAGTGCTTGCCGTCCATGTGCAGCGGTGACTGGATGCTGTCTTGCAGATTACATGGCCCACCTGGTCGAGGTGCAGCATGAGAGAGGCGCGTCGGGAGGCCAGACCTTCCACTCCCTGCTCACAGCCTCCCTGCCCGCTCGGCGAGGTACTGGCCCCTCCTAGCCCCAGCACCATAGCCCTGGCTTCTGGCCACGGAGACCCCTCAACTGCTTCCTTGGTTGGCAATACGCCATGGTCCCTTGGGGCCCCTGTCTTCTTGGGTCTGTCCTCCCTGTAGACCTGGTCAGGGCCCTGGGTCCATGGGGGGCTGGCCTTCTGTGGGGTTGGAGACAACTCTTTCTAGTAGTCTGCTGGCTGGGACTGTGCTGGTTCTCAGGGCTGCCCTGCCAGAGCTGGTCAGAGTTTCTAGCCTGTGGCAATATCCCTTTATCTAGATAGTGCAGAGGCACCGAAACCAAAAAGCAGCCCCGAGCACCCTGCAGGCCAAGGCAGGACTCGGGCCGGGACGCAGGTCCGAGTGCTGGGTCCTGAGGACGACTTGGCCAGCATGTTCCTGCAGGTACTGACACCGCTGTGATGGGTCCTGCACACGTGCATCCTGACACATGGTGACTACACGCGCACCTGCCCCCAGGTGCAGGCCTTCACGTGGGAGGGCGTGGCATCCTGCCCTCAGTCCGTTCCTGCCCCCTTTGTACACCCCTCTGTTCAGCCCTCTGTTTTTTACCTGCAGAGGCCAAGATGTACAGGGCTCACCTGAAGCCCTGTGACCAGCGCCTGTCCTCACGCCCTGCCCATGGCATTCCTCCCTGATTGAGAGCCTTTGTAGGCACTTGACAGGATCCAGGGGGAGCTCCTGAGGGTGTTAGAATCCATTGCTGCTCTGCAATAGAGGTCTCAAGGGCCCTGGGCCCAAGTCCATGTGGCTGGGGTCATAAAGGAACGGGGATCTGAAAAGGGGTGCGGGTGCTCCCCCTCCTGATACCCACTGTGTCCTTCCAGATCTTCCCACTGAGTCCTGACCCGAGGTGGCAGAGCTCCAGCCCCCGGCCCCTCGCCCTTGCTCTGCAGCAGGCCCTGGGCCAGGAGCTGGCCCGAGTCCGCCAGGGGAACCCTGAGGTGCTGGGCATTACTGTGCGCCTCCTGCAGGCCATGGCCACCCTGCTGGGCTCCCCCCATGGTGGGGCCCTGGCCATGGCCATGCACCGCAGCCACTTCCTCTCCTGCCCGATAATGCGTCAGCTCTACCAGTACCAGGTACCCATACCGAGGGAGCAGAGGGGGTGTGGTTTCAGTGTCCCAGAACAAGTAGGGGAGGTCTGGCCATCATTTAGATAGGCTGAATCATGCACTGGTGCTGGTGTAGGGATTCCTTTGTGAGTTTGTGTCTTTCCTAAGTGCAGGAGCCAACTGTGTCAGGGCAGCAGGCAGGGACCCCCCTCTGCAGGAGGTGGCAGACCCACACCCCCTGGGCCTGTCCCTGGCTCTGTGGCCTTGTTTCATGTGTGAATGCACCTTGTTACTTGTGTGCTATGGACATGTGTGCTTATTTTATTCCCTGAAATACGTGGAAGTAAGTTGTAGGCCAGGCAGGATTATGCCTGGAATCCCATGCATGTGGTGAAACTAACAGGGTTACAAGCTCATGGGACACCCTGAGAAATGTAGCAGGATGTTGCCTCAAAGTAAAAAAAAAAAAAAAAAAAAAAAAGCAATAACCATAAAGTGGGGCCAGACATGTAGTTCAGTTGTCTCCGGGGTCAATTCCAGTACTGAAAAATAGGTAAGTTAGCGTCAGAACAACTCAGACTTAAAAGCCCTGCCAGGCTGACCTGGAATGCACTGTTGTGAGGGCTAGTGGACGACAGTGCTGGGCCCCTGCCTGTCCCAGCCACGTGGCTTGCTCTCTGCTTCCCTACCTTGTAGGGCTGTTGCTGTCCCTGACCAGCAGAGCCCATCTGTTGCATATTGTCCCCGCAGCGCTGTGTACCCCAGGACACTGGCTTCTCCTCCCTCTTCCTGAAAGTCCTGATGCAGACCCTGCAGTGGCTGGACAGCTCTGCTGTGGAGGAGGGGCCCCTGCAGGCCCAGCTCAAGCTGTTTGTCACCCAGTACTCAGCAAGGCACAGGATCAGTGATGGTGAGGGTGGCAGCAGGCAGCTGGAGCCGGCAGATGCGTGTGCAGTGGGGCCAAGGGATTGGGAGTGACCTGGGCTCCTGCAGGCAGGATGGTGCCTACGTGAGCAG